>SNQJ01S0031912.1:71986-91530 GCA_010110895.2 Picea sitchensis | reverse complement strand
TTTTTGGGAAAGCTCCTCTAACACAGGATTCAAGTGGTAGGAGAAGTTGAGAAAAGTGTTTGGATTGGTCCCCAACACTCTCTCTCGGTGGGGTTATGCGAGTCAAGGGGGAAATATTAGTAGTGGAAATTCCTCGAGGTGACACCACTATCTGAGTTGATTCAGATCTAAGACATTTTTCTTACGTTCCCTACCCATTCACATAATCCCTCTCCCATGACCATTCCTCTCAACCACCAAGCGCGAAGTGGTATCCCTAGTTGCTTTTCCTAGCTTACCTTCCGAGGTGATTGTAGTGGTGGTACTGTCAGTACCTGAGATAGACGTACAACACATGATTTTGGCTCCTTAGGAGGGTAATTGGTTGCATCTAGTACTTGCACCTCTAGATGTCCATTACATAGTAGTTGTGGGTAATTGTTTCTCATATCTTCTTTGATGGCCCCATCTCCCGTCTCTAGAAGATCCTTACTTCCTTTTTTCCCTGACACAAGGGATTTATTTTCTTTCTCTTATCTTATAGGGACTTTGGTAGTGTGTGATATTTTATTTAGCAGACCCTAGGTTCAGTCTGTGTCTATGGAAATGTTTCCTGGGACTACCAACCAAGGAACCCCTTTTGTTTAACAACATAGGTATTCCAATAGAGGTCGAACACCTTCAGTAACCACTCACACAACTAGATCAAAGATCAACAGACTGATATTTTGACATGGTAAAACCCCTATGGGGAAACATCCACGACCCCACCCAATGTGGCCACCTGGAGAAATTTATTAATGCAAAATAAAAATATTACAAAGATATTTACAAGATATTTTCTCACAATCGATCATCGGAAAATGACGCTCCGTTCTCTTTAAATAGATATCATGGACCAATTGGGTGTTAAGCCATGGATCAATGCAGTCGTTAAGATAAAGGAGAATATGAATCGTCAGATCAGTCTATGTCGGGAACATATCATGACCGTCGAATTTCCTAACTACAAATGCATACTAATCCATACTAAAGAAACATACTTTTACTTAACGACACATTAGACCAAGTAGATATTAAATAAATCCTAAGTGTCTAAATATCCTAACATCCCCGCGTAAGAACAAATTGGGATAGGATTGAATGATTTACAATAGTGAAACAATAGGAGAAGGAAGGAGGCATTAGAGCATATCCCCCCTTAATGAAAACTTCATGAACTCCTAACATAGATCGAATTTTGGAAAACTTATCTTCTGTAAGAGACTTTGTGAAAATGTCTGCAACTTGATCTTTTGTAGGGAAAAAGAACACTTCAATAACTCAATCATGAATGAGCTTTCTGATTAAGTGAATGTGTAGCTTGATGTGTTTGTTGTGTTGATGTTGAATTGGGTCTTTGGCTAGCTTGATGGCACTATGATTTTCGCACCAAAGTTTAGTTGGATGTTGTCGTTGAAATCCAAACTATGAAATGATCCATTGAAGCCACAAGGCTTCTTGAATTTCATTTACCACTGTTCGGTACTTTACTTCTGCTGAATAAAGTGACATATCGTGTTGTTTCTTATAGGCCCAAGTGACAAGTATTGAACCAAGGATGAAAACATAACCTGTAGTAGACTTCTGATCATCAGGGTCGTCGGCCCGATCTAAATCAGTGAAACCAACCAATAAAGGAGCCCCCTTGAATTGTAATGTATCCTAAACTGAAATGTACCCCAGACATACCAAAGTATCATTTTAGTTGCTTTCCAATGGATTTCATGGGGTGTTTTCATAGACCAGACAACAATACCAACAACAAAGGAAAGATCAGGACATGTCTGAGTCATTTATAAGAGGATACCAACTA
Organism: Picea sitchensis; assembly: GCA_010110895.2. Classification (NCBI taxonomy): domain Eukaryota; kingdom Viridiplantae; phylum Streptophyta; class Pinopsida; order Pinales; family Pinaceae; genus Picea; species Picea sitchensis. The sequence goes on along the minus strand of SNQJ01S0031912.1, from coordinate 89,696 downwards.
ACTAATGGTACAAAGTGGCATCAACTTCGGGAGAAATACATGTGGCAACAAGATTGAATCCATACTGGAAGGGAGAAGGGAGTACTTTACAATATTCCATGTGGAAGAGATGAAGAAGGTGAAAATAATACTTAGACTGGGAAAGAAAAATTCCGTCATTGGTTTGCAAAACTTGGAGGCCAAGGAAATAGTGCAAAAACCTAAGTCTATCATTTCAAATTTCTTCTTAAGGATGGTTTTCACATGGTTTAAAAGTTTTGAGTCACTACCATTATGGATAAGGTCATCAACATAAAGGACAAGGATTATGATATGGCTTCCTACTTTCTTGGTATAGACATTAGGATCAAAATGGCATCTAGAAAATCCAGTGTCAATAAGAAAGTTGTCCATTTTGGCATACCAAGATTAGAGAGCTTGCTTAAGACCATAAAGAGATTTCTTAAGGTGACAAACAAAGATAAAATCATTCTGGACATAGCGAGGAGACTGTTCCATGTAGATTTCTTCTTGTAAATCCCCATGCAAGAAGGAAGATTTAACATCCATCTAATGGACCTCCCATTTATGTGAGGTAGTGTTGACCACTCCAAGTTGCACAAGCTTATATTTCTCTCGTATTAAGGAATCGAAAAAGGACTCAAGAGAGGGATTTTTATAAGCAGTCCCTAGAGCTTCTCTAGTGGCATAGAAGGTAGATACAAACATTGAATATGCATTACCAAGAGTAGAAAGAATAATATATATGCAATGCTCTTCTTCCAGCTTTATGTTACATTCTTCACATAAAATTCTAAGTGTTTTGAAATTAGATAAATAGTCTTCAATGAAAGAAAAACTATTTGGACTCAAAGTCATTATCTAATTTTCTATCTAGTGTGATCAAATGGTATTGTGTTTACCAAAAAAAAATTCAAGATTTTCCCAAGATTCATCAGGGTCATCAATTCCTTGAAGGTGAAATATTAAATCAGAAGAGATGGGTATTCCAATCAGTCCACATGCTTCGTCATTCCTATTTTCCCATTTTTATTTTATTTTCATCATCAGTAGGTTCCAGTTCTTTTCCCATGGTAATCTAGTACAATCCTTTACTTCTTAATAAATCCTTCACATGGGATTTTCATTGGAAGTAGTTGGTGTTGTTGAATATTGAGTAGCTTCAGAAGACATCCTTATTGTATTTGACCAAGACAAACCCTAAATAATATTATTATATTATATTTGTTAATTAGGCCCTATTTTTCTTTTGTAAAAGTCGACCCTATTGTGCCTTGACAAGTAAAACAAAAAATAAAAGGGTAAAGGAATAGGTCGTCCTAGACCTAATTTTAGGCTGGCCAAACCACTATTTATAAGATAGGCCAACACCTCATTTGCACACTCACTCACTAGATCTACAGCCAAGAGTAAAAGTGTGCAAGTTTGAGAGGGAGACACTATTGCAGCTAGGAGGTGACTTGGTGGAGGGTTTTGGTCTATCTCTTGGATATATCTTGGTTACGTGGTGCACTAGTCTTCCCTAGTCAAGGGTTAGAGGAGGATCTTATTCTTTGATAGTTCTCTCTTGGAGAGAAGCATTTTTCTTGGTTGGAAAACCTATATTGAGGAAGTTTGTTGGGTTTTTCCCCTTAGGGAGGTTTTCCTAGGGTAAATCTTGTGCATGTTGTTTTTTCAATGATCTTTTGTATGCAATTATTGTGATAATGGTTTAATAAGTAAAAGAACACTAATCCAGTTAACTGCTTAAGTAGAAAAATCAACATGGTGTCAAAGTGGGCCTGAAAGAAGAGATTTTCATAGCACAGAAGAACTCGTTGAAGAGGTTAAGGGCATAGGAAGACTATCCTAACTCTAACACACCTTTTCCCTAGAACAGTTTTCAGTTTTAGACAAGTTTTAGAAATTAGGGTTTCTACATAAACCCTAAAAGGTGACGTCATCCACCTTGTTGAAGGATGTTGGACAAAGTAATACCATCTAGGATCTCGCCCTAGGAGGGTGCATCTAGTCCCTAGATCAAAATTCCAAAAATTGAAGTTTGAGAAATTAGGGTTTTCTCATAAAACCCTAGGTTGCAGTTGCAGTTGAAGTATCAATTGCAGTTACAATATCAATTGTTGTTGCAGTTGCAATGCTAGTTCCTTCATGCCATTTTTTGTGCCAGTTGCAGCACTAGTTGCAGTACCACACCAGTTGCAATGAAAGTTTGTGTGAAGTGTTGGGACTGATTTTTTATTGTCCTAGTGTGTGTTACCCTAGAAAATCTCCATCTACCTTTAAATTACAAGTTGAAGCACCTTTGAAGTTTTAAAGGTTCTTTATTTCTTGCCACTGTTGTCGGATGGTGCCACTACCTGTCGATACTGTTAGAGGTATGTACTTACATATGTTTAAACCATGTCAATATTTTAAAGGGTATTTACAAGAGAAATGATCTTTTGTCTAAACAACAATTGTAGATCTAGAAGAATCTTAGATCCAACACATTCAAAGGAACAATACCACAATTTTGATTAATTTGATATGCCTCTATTTGCTATGGAATTATTGTGATCTTATGAACATCTAGGTTGTATTTTGATCTATTGAAGTTATTGACTATCATACTGACCATTGGTCAAAATTAAAGTCAAAGTATTAGATTGATTAAGGTTGAGATTATACATCTTATTATCTAATTCAGATTTATGTCAAGAAAACATATTATCTTTGTATAAAGGACAGGTTGAAGAGAATACTTGTCATCTTGAGTGAAGGAGACTCAGAAGAAAACAAGCAACACTCATTCTTGAGGACAAGACTCCAGGTTCCAGGTTTGATTAATTAAATTGATAAGATTCAAATTTGCACGTATCAAGTTTGATATCTGCAACATTACAAGTAAAGACTATAGTTGTGATAACAATCTTTGAAACGTTTTTGAATACTTGGTAGCATGAGAGCACTATTGAAATAAATGCTTATTGTAATCATTTACTAGATATAACTAACTTCTCCTCTAGGAGAAACTTCTTGTTTTGTTTCTAGGTTACCATGGAAGAATGATTGATCACAACACTAGAAGACTGTTTCTCTCATTTCTTATTATTGTATTTCTTACTTTTGGATCTTGTTTCAAGAAGGTCACAAGTAATAGCTATGAAGGAGCCACTTTGACAATTATTCTCGCTATTATTATTATTATTATTATTATAAAGAGTATTATTCTTGTCTACGGTTTCTCTCTTGTTGTTCTTTTTCTGGGCAGGTCACACATGATAACCATGAGGGATATATAGTGATAGTTGCAGGATGAAACATATTATATGAGACATGGAGCAGACTATCTAAGTTGTATACATGACCGTATACATCCATGTACACAAGAAGAAGAAGAAGCTACTTTTGCTAGATACAAAACATCTCATATGGAGATAGATAATGAGGATCAAAAGTCTCCAAAGATGACATAACAAATCCCTCTAGTGTAGTTACTCACTCTTTGGATCACCAGGAAGAGTTAGTGGATCCAGAAGGACCTACCCAAAATCATTGCAGTAACCATGAAGAGACCAATATGGTCCTGTGACACTTTGTAGGATGCAAAGCCATATAGCATTGGCGATCCATATCATGAGCAACAGATGGCTCCAGCAGTGGTGAGGTAGGTGGCCCCACCAAGTACCATCTTAGAAGAAGCTAGAGTTCATAGGGATTCAACCCTCATGATCTAGTAAGGAAGAGCTATCTCCCCAGGACCATTCACAGAAATGTACAAAGCCTGATTTGTGTCCAGAGGATTCTCCCAGCAAGAGGGAGAAGACTATGATGAGACACTTGCTCCAGTAATTAGAAGAAGTATATATATATATAACATGATTCATTAAAAGAAGCTGACATGGTATGAGATTCATAGGGAGAAGGTATGACAATCCTTGTATTTGAGATTGTGCTATCTCTAGTGCCAGTTGGCTTCATACATGAGTTGGGTCATGGAGACATGAATACAATAGAAGATTGCGTTAGCTCCAGAGAAAGAGGATAAGTTACCCTCAGTGTCAGTTATTGAGCCACTCTCAATTTCAGATGAAGCTATTGTTGTGATAGAATATATTAGCTATTATCAGAGTTCGAAAGCTATAGTGAGAATGGAGCAGCCATTCTCATCTTCAGAAAGAACAACTATAGGTGCAAAGTATTAGTTCCAGAAGGAACAACTGCAGAGAGAGTAGAGGACATACTCTCAGGTAGTGAGACAGATAGTGCTTTGCAGAAAAAACATAGAGCTAGCACATGATTGTGCAGATTGAGTTGCAGCTGAGCAAGTGTACTAGTTTGGTACAATGTGATGTGAAAATTTGGTTCGTTGATATATTTGAAAGAACACGAGGATATATATTTGTTTTGTGGTGAACACAGTGATTAATTAAATGATTGATCCTAGACATGTTCACCTGATTATGGAAAAACATGTGATGAGGTACCTAAAGGGTACAATTGATTATGGACCCATATATATCTCGGATTGTGACATAAGATTGTAGGACTACACAGATACAGATTGGGCAGGAAGTGTCACAGACCGAAAAAATACATCCGAATGTTGATTCTGTATGGGATCATTTGTGATCTCGTGACTCAGTGAGAAGAAGACCTATATGGCACTCAATTACACAGAGGCATACTATGTGGCATCATGGTAAGCTTGTGGCGAAGAAGTGTGGCTTCGGAAGTTGATTGCAGAATTGTTTGATCTTGAGTTGGAGGAAACCTGTATCTTTTATGACAACCAGAGTTGCATAAATTTTTTAGTGAATCCAGTGTGTCATGACAAGTCCAAGCATATCGAGATCAAGTACCATTATATCCGAGAGATGATACATAAGGGAGCAGTAAAGCTCCAGTATGCTCCTACCGACGAACAGGAAGTAGACGTGTTGACTAAGACTCTATCGAGAGAGAAGTTTGATACTTTAGAGATGAAATTGGTGTTGTCCAGAAGGATTTTCCCTCATGAGAGGGAGTGATGTGTTCCCCAGTAGCGGGAAGTGATGTGTTCCCCAGTAGCAGGAAGTGATGTGTTCCCCAATAGTGGGAAGCGATGTGATCCCTAGTAGAGGGAAGTGATGAGATCCCCAGTAGAGGAAACTACCCCAACGTAGGTTGGTAACCCCAACGCAGGATGGTATGCTACCCTAGGATTGGTTGGTAACCCCAACTCAGGCTAGTACGCTACCCCAACACAAGTTGGTACGCTACCCCAGTGCATGTTGGTAACCTCAACCCAAGCTGGTACGCTACCCCAGTGCAGGTTGGTAAACCCAACGCAAGATGGTACTCTACCCCAGCGCATGTTGGTAACCCCAACACAGGCTGGTATGCTACCCTAGTACAAGTTGGTAACTCCAATGTAGGTTGGTACGCTACCCCAACATAGGTTGGTAACCCCAATGCAAGTTGGTATGCTACCTCAACGCAGGTTGGTAACTCCAACATAGGCTGGTATGCTACCCCAATGCTGGTTGGTAAATCCAATGTAGGCTAGTACACTACCCCAACGTAGGTTGGTAAATCCAACGTCAGTTGGTATGCTACCCCAATGTAGGTTGGTACTCCAACGCAGGCTGGTATGTTACTCTAGTACAAAAGGATGGTGAATGTGCAGAACTTCTTATGATATATAGATTCGATATTGACAACAAGGCAATGACCAAGTATGCAGAAGTGCAGAAGTAGTGATGATGACCATGACAAGAAAAATACCTTCCTTGCTAAGAGGGAGTGTTGAAGATTGAGTAGCTTCARAAGACATCCTTATTTTATTTGACCAAGACAAACCCTAAAGAATATTATTATATTATATTTGTTAATTAGGCCCTATTCTGCCTTTGTAAAAGTTGGCCCTATTGTTCCTTGACATGTGAAACATAAAATAAAAGGGTAAAGTAACAAGTCAGCCCAAACCTAATTTTAGGTTGGCCAAACCACTATTTATAAGGGAGGCCAGTGGCTCATTTGCACACTCACTCACTAGCTCTGCAACCAAGAGAAAACGTGCTCAATTTTGAGAGGGAGACACTACTACAGCTAGGAGGTGACTTGGTGGAGGGTTTTGGTTTATCTCTTGGATGTATATTGGTTAAGTGGTGAGCTACTCTTCCCTAGTCAAGGGTTAGAGGAGGATCTTTTGCTTTGTTAGTTCTCTCTTGGAGAGAAGCATTTTTCTTTATTGGAAAATCTATATTGAGGAAGTTTGATGGGTTTTTCCACTTAGGGGGTTTTCCCAGGGTAAATCTTGTGCATGTTGTGAATGTTATTCTTTCAATGATCCTTTATATGCAGTTATTGTGCTAATGGTTTTATAAGTAAAAGAACACTAATCTAGTTAACTGCTTAAGTAGAAAAATCAATACATGCTAGTAAGCAAAAGATCACTTGAAGAAACCATATTAAATATGTATATAATATGAATTTAGAAAAAGAAACTAATGTTCTAGATGGAAGGATGTCGAAAAATTAGGTTATTTTAAAAAATCAACACTGAAAATGGACTTCAGATGTGAAATTTATCCCCTTATCAAAAAAAGGCATAAACGGTAACCAAAGAGCCATGTGGCAAGTAGAAGTTGGTCCATGTGGTGATACCCCTTCAAATAACATCACTTTTACAAATAAGTTGCTTTATGAAGTGCCCCACTTTTATAAAAAGAAGCGGGGATCACTTTTACAATGAATTTACTTTATAAAAGAAACTTGCATCGAAAATAAATAACTTTAAAATAAAGCTACTTATAGTGATTCACTTTTATACTTGAAGTGGAATACACTTTACAATGGATGCATGAACAAAAAATGTGACWTGAACTCAAGACCTCTTACTTAATAAGAAAACTTTTAACTAAGTGATCTAGTGAAAAACATATTGTATTGTTTAGAAGGAGGATTGTTGTTGTTGATGGCCTTGGAGAGCGTTCTCTTAAAAATGTATTTTCACACAAGAAAACAATTTCGCTTCTCTATGTCAACAAGGGTTAGATCTTGGTTAGCTTACCTGGAAAATGCACCATTTTTGATATGTTTCTAATTTTTTGAGATCACACAGAGCATGGGGAAAAGAGAATACGTAGATCCAAAAGAGTAGCAAGCCAAAAAAAAAATAGAAGACTGAAATAAACCAAAATAATACTCTGCAAAAATTTAAAAAAGGGCATATTCACACTTTATACCTTTGGATCTCACTGAAATGGTCATATCTTGCGAAAACAAAAACCTTTTCGAGTGAAACGAAAAGCATTCCTCACTAAAACAAATGCTACAGACACAATGGAACAATCCTCTCAACCCAAAAATGTACGGAAATGGTATAAACTAGAGATGAGGCAACTTGGCTTCATGATCTCGATCTACAATGGGAGCGAGTCTTCAAACTTGCTCTGATACAATGTTCGACAACACAGTTATTCCAACAGAGGAAGAACACCTTCAATAATCAATCACTCAACCAGATCAATTTTCGACACATGGATATTTTGACGTGGTAAAACCCCTACCGGGAAACATCCACGACCCCAACCAACGTGGCCACTTGGAGCAATTTATTAATGAAAAAGAAACAGGTTATAGAGATATTTACAAGAGAGTTTGTCATAATTGATCATCTACAAATGACCCTCCATTCTATTTAAATAGATATAATGGACCGATTAGGTGTTAAGCCATGAATCAATGTAGTCATTAAGATCAAGGAGAATATGAATCATCGAATCAGTCTATGTCAGGAACATATCGTGACCATCGGATTTCCTAACTACAAATGTATACTAATGCATACTAAAGAAACACACTTTTACCTAATGACACATTATACCAACTAGATCTTAACTAAATCCTAAGTGTCTAAATATCCTAACACTTTTTCACGGGGAACCTTTTGTTTTTCCTTGTTTTGAAAATGTTGGTCCCCCCTATATTACTACATTGAGTCTTCCTGGATTCACCATAGGGTTAACGGTCTGATTGTTTTCCACTCTGGTGATCCCAAATGCTCTTGGTGCTTCGAATGCAAGTCCTCCACCCCAAGAACATCAACCTCATGTTGACCCTTTTCCTTCTTCGCTCATTGCATATTCTTCCCTTTCTTCTTCTTTTCCTGGTGAAATCCTTGATGTTAGTAACTAGGTCGCTAAGAAGAAGAAGAAAAATAAACAAGGGGGGAATCAACCAACCTCTGTTAAACATGCTTGGAGTGTTGATGATATTGACAAGTCTACCTACACATGTCGCAAGCCCAAATTCCCTTGCAGGCTTTGTAAGGGTGACCACCTTCTTATGGATTTCCCTAGCCTTCCCAAGGTATTAGAAGTGTGGTCTATGAGTTCCCAACAACCTGCATCACCAGCCTTTGAACATCATGATGATGACAACCCATCAACCAATAATCATCAGATTTGGGGAAAAAAGGGTCAAGTCAAGATTCCTTGTTGGTTATGCAGAGAAATGCACCGCACTTACCTTTTACCTCGTATGGATGAAGCTTCATAATTTTTGGAAGACATTGCGATTTCCTAGAAACAACCTCCAGTTGCTTCCCATGAACCTTCTCCCAACCAACCATTGGTTGATGAAGTGGTTGGTCTGATTCCATCCTCGGTTGATCCCACTCTCCCCTTGGAGAGTGAATTTAATAAAGTGGTCGGTCCAATACAATCCTCGATCGATCCCACTCTTCCCTCAGAGAGTGAAGTGGATACCGCTCAGGTTCTTATTGTCACTTCATATTTCTCTAGACAAGGGGACATTTCATGTGTTTTAATAGAACCTCCTCTAAGTACTGATGTAATTTCCTTTTATTGGGATAGGCTGGTGGAACCTCGTCTTCCTTCCTACCTTCCTTTACAAATCCTATTGCAGGTTTGTGATAATATCACGATACATCACACTATTATAGACGAAGGAGATTATGTTAGTATTCAATCCTGAAATGCTTGGCCATCTATTGGTTCCCCATAGTTTGTGTCAGTGACCCATCATCTGTGGGATTTAAATAGAAGATATAACGAACCTTTAGGGATCCTTCCTTAGATTCCCATCATATTAGGAGGGAAAACTATCTATATCGATTTTATGGTAATCCAAGGCCCCATGGAGTTTTATTTTCTCCTTGGGAAGGATTATGTTTACACTATCAAAGTTTTCGTGTCCACACTCTTTCGAGTGATGAATTTATCTCATAATCAAAACATTGTGACCATTCACCAGTTTTCGTTCATTGGTCCTGATTTGACTATCGAACATCCAACTCCCTTGAATGCTCCTTCTATACAAGTGGTATCCCCCCCGCCACATGTTACTTATGTGGCATTATGTCCCATGCCTTCAATTACTAATTAGATGGAGCCTCTCGCTGCATGCTCATCTTATTTGGACTTAGATTTGGTAGTTGACATGGTGAACCACTCAATAAGGGATTTGAAGCTTGATCTTTCCATCATTACCCATACTGAGTCCCTTGAAATGTATTCCTTCTAGAGTGTTGTTATTCCATCTAATGAAGACTTCTTGGAAGCCACGATCAAGGGTCGAGAAAATTTCCCGACTTCTTGGAAGCCACGATCAAGGGTTTCGAGCAAATTTCCCATTTATGTGTCAATCTCGTTAAAAAATGAAATAGAGGATTACGAGCATAGTTCACGTTTCTATGTCAATATCATTAAAAATTGAAACAGATGATCATGAGCATAGTTATTTTCCTCTATCAAGCTCATTAAAAAATGAAATAGATAACCATGAGCATAGTTAATTTTCTGTGTCAATATCGTTAAAAAACGAAATAAATCCCCCTCCGATTGAGTCGAGTCTTTCACTATATCTCATAAATGTTGAATCGAGTCTTTCACTAGATCTCATAAACATTGAGTCGAGTCTTTTGCTAGATATCGTAAATGTTGAGTTGATTCTTTCACTAGATCTCATAACTGAACCTTGATTTCTTCCACATGTGTCAATTGATCCTCTTTCTTCCTCCCCCTCTAGTGAACCTTTTCCTCTTAGTAGCTAGAATTCTGATTGAGTGCGGAAGAAGATTCGACGGATGAAATAAATATTAGGGGGCATGTCTCCAGCCTATGGGAATCATGTTGGAGTTAATACGCTAGCCTCTGTTGATTATGTTGGGGGAAAAATACCAACCTCTGGACATCATCTTGGGAAGAAACCCACCAATAAGTATCACCTCGAGCATAGTTTCATTTTTGGTTTCAAGCTCGTGTAAAAATGAAACCAACCCCGAACATAATTTATTTTCTAGTTTCAAGATCACGTAAAAATGAAACTAGCCCCGAGCATAGTTTATTTTCTTGTTCAAGCTCACATAAAAATGAAACCAACACAGAGAAAAGTTTCATTTGATGGTTTCAATATTGTGTAAAAATTAAACCAACCCCGAGAACATTTTTATTCTCTGTGTCAAGCTCATTAAAAAATGAAGCAGACAACCGAGCATATTTTTATCACTTTTTCGGGCTTGTAAAAACTGTATGAAAAAAGAACTCTTTGGAGTCTCCTTTAAGTTCTTTTTAGACTCGCTAAAAATGAAATGATTGTCAAGTGATCTTGTTTCATTTCACACTCGTTAAAATGATTTGAAAGGACGTCTATTCGATGTAAGTTTAACCCTTTTTTTCGGACCGGATGAACTAATTACAAAAAATGAATACTCTAGTCAACCTTGGCTAGAAGAGTTCTCCCTTGTATTGTTTTATACTTTTTCAGGCTTGGGGGACTAATTTATGAAAAATAATACCCTTGGAGTCTTCTTTAAGTTCTTTTCAGACTCTCTAAACATGAAAATACCATTGAGTTTACCTTCTTTGGGATTATAAAATTATACATTGAAGGACCAATATGGGATATATGGGATCAAACCCCTCCTTTTTCAGGTTCGTTAAACATGTGATGGGGGAATCATTGAAGATGATCTATACCGAACATCTATTATCCTCCTCAATCTCATTTAAAAAGAAATAGGTACTCGCCATTCATGGTGGGGGGAAATTTGAGGGAAGTGGGTCATTTTTTTGGAAAGCATTATGGAAACTGTTTTTTTTCACCATTGAACATGGCACATGTTTGTGTCTTGTATTACAGTTGGGCAATATACTTGTATTTGATTCATACCAATCACATTATTTATCTCTACTCCTTTATTCAAAGAGTTCCCATGTGATCGTTGCACTATGTTTGGTTCTTATCTGCTCGAGTCAATGTTGCCAAGTTAGTTTTTGTGCCTCACAATGTTCAAGGGAAGTTTCACTTCAAACCAACCACTCTGCAGTATTACCAACCTTCATCCTTATGTTAGTTTGTGATCATTTTATCTATCATCTTACATCACTTTCTTGTTTCATTTTCATGTCGATGATGGGGGATACATCATGGCCCTCCTTCGACGAGTCTGTTCCTGTTCACTTTAATACATTATCTAGGAATTAGACTGAGAAACTAGTTAGTACCTTGGAATCTTCATGCATCAATGGAAAGTCTCCTCACCTTCAGTATAAAGTTTACATAATTGGCCTCTGATCAAATGATTCCATGATTTTTCAACTTCAACTCATTTGTTCACATTTGTTGGAATGTATTAGGGTACCTTGGGAGTCATTTTCATCATTGGTGTTTTCCCTCGTTCTTGTTAATGATATGAATCAATGATTGGTAATCAATTGGTTTCTACCATGTTTGACATCAAGACATATATTCACATGGATAGATTCATACCATTGTGGGATTGAGATGAAGACCTTGGGAACTGCTCAGACACCCAGGTTGCGATGGAGACTATTTGAGTACTTAGAAGATTCCAATATCTTCAACATGCTGGAAATCTCACTGATGTATATGTTTTCACATAGATCCACTTTGTATTGGTCTATGGTTATGTTTTCTCATACCGTAACTCCACTATGTATTCTTTCGTGGATACAACCCGATTGATTCATGGAGGTATGGACCCACGATTTATATTTGGTGGCCATATCATTATTCAGTGCTTTCATGGATCCATAGTGTATTGGTCGGCGACCATGCTTTGATTCAAGTGTATTTCGAGCATGGGTATGCCTACCTCATGGATGATATGTATAAATTGTTTTATGTTTAATTGCATCTTCTGCTAGGCTCTCCTATTCCAGCACCCTTTGCACACATATTTTTAAAGTGTTTTGACCATCAACTTTTCTTTTGACCTCACACTTTATGGGGCATATGTTACAAACATATTTGTCACACTTAAGTGAGGGAGTGTTTTTCATGATCCCTAGACATGTTGAGGGAGAAATTTATCACATGAAGTTCAAAATACTGTGTGCACATTTATTATTCATTTTTATTGAAAAAATGAAATTAATTTAGTGTGAGATTCCACCTCACATCTAGTTTCCTAATCTCAAGGAGAAGTCGAGAGTCTCATGGATGGTTGAGAGATTTTATCAAGCCAATATCCTGATTTGATGGATCTTGAGAGATATTTCCTCCCTAAAATCCTTGAGAGATATTTTCTCCCTAAAAATATTGGAGATCCCAATTTAGTGGATCTAGTGAGTGATCTTCTCCTTGGATTGTTGAGTTAGTTCTCAATTGGAAAATTATTCAAATTCCTTAAGTGAAAGATTAAGAAAGGAACTTGGGAATATCATAACTCTGATCTTGTGACATTCAAGAGAGATGGAGAAGGGTTTTCAGAGTGTCTAACCTTTGATCTTGTAAGGAGGTAGTTCATAACATCATACCTATCGTTTGGTAATCCACGAAGGGGCTGGAAAAATGAGAACTTGGAGGAATTGTTGCAGCATCGTCATTGAGGTTGTAAATATTCCATTTCTTTCCACTTTTAATATATAACTTGGCTTATTTCTATTAGTGTCTACATTGTTCATTTTATGAATGTTTATATTTGTCTTGTTTAAGTCCAGCATAGATAAATCTACTTTCGTCTAATGATATACGGTATCGGAAGAAGATTGTCTCATCTCTTGTAGGAGGGCTACTTACATACTCGAAGCTTGGAGATAAAGTTCAACAGTTGGAGCAATGAGGAAAACCTACATGAAAGAGGTAAGCCATCCATATTTTCCTCTTTCTCTCCCTCTTCTGATTTCATTAATGAACATATAAATTAGTCTTAAGGGAATTTACTGTCCATTTTTTTTTCCTTCTATCTTGGATCGAAGGAGACCCAATCCAAGGGGGATTTCACCTATTTGCGGGGGGGATTCAGTGATGGAAACTATCATTATTCCATCAGTGTTGGAAACTGTCACTAATGCGTTTGGAGGTGATGAAAGTCTACTCTTGGATTTTAACAACTACACAAATGAAATTATTAGATATTGGAAAAAATCGCACAATAAACTATATATAAAACTAGTGATTTGTAACTATATATATAACGCCTAATATGTCCATGTGGTCTCTCCTAGATAGACTTTGTTGTAGAGTTTGAAGGCCCAACCCCTCCACCAACATCACCTGAAGATCCCTACTGGGGAGATAGTGTTGTGAATGTGCTATGTTGTACTATGCTATGGGTCAAGATGAAAATGGATATTTGAGTCTGGCTACTATTTTATGATATGGGAGGATGTTGGGCAGGGGGGTTAGGCCTCCACCTAGGAGGATGAGGCCGTCTCAATGGATCACTCCTAGTTTTTTTTTTATCTTGTGTGGACCCATGACCCACCCCTTGCAATTCACCAATATCAAAGTAGTTGACATGGTGACCCAAGATAAATTGAGCCCACAATTTTCTAAGGAAATACAATGGGACCTCCTTATTATTTCAAGGGGGTTGTTAAAAACCATGAACCACCTATCCATTTAGTTGTCTACAAAATTTTGGTGGGTGCACTAGTCCATGAAAATACACTTCTTTGTCACTCTAGGTTGTGTTCTGGATATGGGGTCAATAAACAAGGCTATCGAATCTTGTTTTGAAATGTTTAGATCATTGACTTGGTTTCTATCCAAACTCGCCCTATATACTCAAACATTCTAGCCATGTAATTATAAATGTGTGATAACTGGCCTTGGGCATTAGCAATTGAAGAAAAAATGGTATCCACTAATGTAGCTAGTGAAAGGCATGAGGGCTTAAATATTGTATCAGGGATCTTAATGACCTAAGAACTACATCAATATCAAAGTTTGCATTTCATGTTTATGGGTTGGGGTTTGTTCTATCTTCATTTAGTGATGGTGGTCATGGGTTTTATTCAAGTGCAAGCTCCATGTGATTTAAATATGTTGCATTTAAAGAGAGAAAAATATCATTTTGTTTGTTTTTATAATTAAAAAAAAAATGAAATAAAAATAGAAGAAGGTTTAGAAAACATACCTAGAACCAGTCAAACAAGAAGTTAACACTCCTACAATGCCTCTTCAAATTTTTCAATGGCTCCTCAAAATGCACCGCATGATTAGGTAAGAAAGAAACCACAATGTTTTCCAAATAAATAATTATAGCAGTGCACACATGCTTAGGAAATCACATTTTTTCTTGAAAACATTAACTTGACATTGAGTTGGCAAGCTTGTGTGCATGTTTCTGAGAATGTGAACATGTTCATGTGTGTGCCCATCCTTGCGGACCCCATTGCCACTTTTTTGACCATCAACTTCATGCAAGTGCCCCACACTTATACAAAATGTATGCACTTTTAGGAAATTGGTAGAGGGTTGGAGAGATTGGGGGCATAAGATTTATGAGACGACTCCTTGGACTCTGACTACTCAAATTTCTATGGTTTCGAGAACTCATGCTTATGTAGCTTCATGTCTTTTGTAGATTATCTTCTATTAAACATTGCTTTATGCCAATACTTAGTCAAAATTATGCCACAACAAGCTTGCTATTTAAACCAAATTTGTTAACATTCATTGTGCCCAAGTTTGTTAGCATTCATTGTGACCAAGTTTATGAGTATATAATGACACCGGCTTGATACTTATGTCAAGTTTGTTACTTGCATTCAATATACATGAACAAAGAATAATGAAATTTGATTAATCATAGTAAGAAATAAAAAAACTACGTTGAATTTGAAACAAAAATGTTCTTCCAATTTCAAAACCTTTTGTTTGAATTAATGCTTTTAAATTTGAAAAATACTATCCAAGAAATGTTGTTTCATAACTTATAACCGAAAGTTTTAAATTTAAAAGATATGCAGGCATATACGCTTGGCATTTAAGTTAAATTAGTTAATGATGGTAGTGCCCAAGTTCTGAATTGATGCCAAAGTTAATGGGTATAGTGACACAAGCTTTACATTTAAGCAAAGTTGGTTAGCAAACATCGTGTCCATAGAAATGATAACGATATAATGTTTACGTGGATATCAAATTGGTTAGCAATCACTGTACTCAAATTTGATATGAAGTCAAATTGGTTAGCAATCACTGTACTCAAATTATGAATTGATGGAAATGTTTATGGATATATAGTATGTAAATTTGACTTAGCAATAATTTTATATGGATTACCATATCCATATTAATAGTAGTAGATGATGAATGTTTATAGATAGGATATTAAATTGATATGGTTAGCACTCAAATTTGATATGAAGTCAAATTGGTTAGCAATCACTGTACTCAAATTATGAATGGATGGAAATGTTTATGGATATATAGTATGTAAATTTGACTTAGCAATAATTTTATATGGATTACCATATCCATATTATTAGTAGTAGATGATGAATGTTTATAGATAGGATATTAAATTGATAGACGATAGAGAGTATAAAATAGGACGGTGAAAACACAACCAATAATTGTGTTTTCTTTAAATTCAATCCTCCATATTCATATAATTATTATAGATAGGATATTAAATTGATAGATAGGATATTATAGATAGGATATTAAATTGATAGACATTTTTAGGATATTAAATTGATAGACATTAAATTGATAGATATTAAATTGATAGATATTATAGATAGGATATTAATTTGATAGGATATTAAATTGATAGATAGGATATTAAATTGATAGACGATGAAAACACAACCAATAATTATAGATAGGATATTAAATTGATAGACATTTGTATGGTAATTCATATCCATATCCGTCAATAATATAGACATTTTTAATTCCATAATCAATAGATCAACAATTAAATTATTGGAGGATTGAATTTAAAGAAAACACAATTATTGGTTGTGTTTTCACCGTCCTATTTTATACTCTCTATCCTATTTTTAAAATAAAAATGTTTATCAATTTAATAAAAAATTAAAATTTATACTTTCTATCCTATTTTTAAAATAAAAATGTTTATCAATTTAATAAAAAATTAAAAAAATTCTATCTATTTTAACAAATGATGTAAAAAATGATATACAAAGTAAATTTGAAATCAATAATTGTTTATTCAAATAAAAACATTTAAAACTGATTTAAAATAATAGTTTTAAATTAAAATAATAATAATAATAATAATTAAAAAGAATATTAAAGAGATGGTAACATAAAATTTTCACAAAATTATTGAAAATTAGTAACCGAGAGTAATGTTTATAAATATATAATAATAAAACCTAAAACTATGGATAAATATATTATTAATATTAATGAGTTTTATTATACAATGACAAAATGGTGGATGAAAAGTCAATTGTTATGCACTTAAGGTCAAGATAGAGGACCACAAGGCTCAAAATAGTGATATTGATGGACGAGTTTCATTATACAACGACAAAAGGGTGGATGAAAAGGCAATTGTTATGCGGTTAAGGTCAAGATAGAGGACCACGGGGCTCAAAATAGTGATACCACACACCAATTTCAATTTGAATGGAAGGAAACCTCAAGAGCATCTAGGGACATATGAACATAATACATATAATATTAATGAGTTTCATAATACAATGACAAAAGGGTGGATGAAAAGACAATTGTTATGGAGCCTAGGTCAAGATTGAGGACCACGGGCCCAAAATACTGATACCGACACACCAATTTCAATTTGAATGGAAGGAAACCTCGAGAGCATGTAGAGACATATGAATATAATACATATAATATTAATGAATTTCATTATACAATGGCAAAAGAGTGGATGAAAAGACAATTGCTATGCAACCAAGGTCAAGATAGAGGACCATAGCGAGACCTACACATAATATACAATAATTTTAATTTAAATGAAATGAAATGTTGAGAGTATTCATATTTTATTGTTTTTTGGATTTGAACTTACTTGTACAAGGAAACACATATTCTTAACTAAAAGACAATAAAATTTGAACAGATAATAAAATTTAAAACTTGTTATCTTATATAATGAAACATATATTCTTGAACCAAAAAAATGAAAAAAATTAAGAATGAATAAAAAGAAAATGGTTACAACATCAAGATAGAATACCACTGAACCAAAATAAACGAGAATTGTTTTTTTAAATAAAAGAGAATTGTTATGGGGTCAAGGTCAACCACTCGGCCCAAAATAGTGATACCGACACACCAATTTCAATATAACTGGATGGAAACCGCGGGAGTATCCGGAGACATATGAACAGAATACCGTGGCGATCTGCAATTGCAATTTCCAATTTTCAAGCGTTTTTCAGTATGGGCGGGCGTAGCTTCTGCCATCCACGTTCCACGGTTTTCCTCGTCCTCTGCTATGCCATCTTGCTGCATCACTGCTGCTTCTTTTGTG
>SNQJ01S0031912.1:52857-70409 GCA_010110895.2 Picea sitchensis | reverse complement strand
CCATTATGTTCGTAACCTTTTTAGATGTGTATCTCTTTTAGATGCTCACATTGCCATAAATATGGAGATTTAAAAGATGGTTGTACAAAGAGCTTTGAGATAAGGGAATTGGTAATGGGTGTCACAAAGGAGGTCGAGGATTTCGTATATAAGGTTAATGCAGTAACGCTATAGAACGACAATGGGAATATTATGAATTGTCAAAGGGAAACCCCTAAGATCAATGTGGAGATTTCTCTTGAAGAGTCCATGAAGGGGTCATCAAGTTATTGTACAATGTCAAGTAATGATGACCAAAGTATTGTGCTTTTGTTCAACAATGCCACTGAACTTCTGGATCATGTTTATAATCTAGACCTCTTAATGATTCAAGAAACAAATATGTAAGGAGAGAAAATGAGGAATTTCTTAACTCATATTTTTAATGGATGGAATTTTGTCATTTATGATGGTGTAGGTAAATAAAGAGGATCGGTAACAGGATATAATTGTGTCGTTTATGGTGTTGTAGGTAAATACGTAGGACTGGTAACATGATGGAACCAATTATTTAATTTGCAAAACACTAATATTGTTCCATCAGGGATATGGAAAAGATTGTTCTCATTGGGATTATAAAAGTCCTCTATAAAATATTATGGACCCTACAATGATAGGTTAAATTATTCGGAGGAATTATTTTAACCATAAATATTGAGAGGTCAAAATGTGTTATTTTCCAAATGCTTAAAATATCCAAATAAACGAGAAGTACACATCATGTACCCAATGTGAGCATTGAGCACAACTCCAATAATTATAAGAGAGATAAGTTACACAATAACTCCTTAAAGAATAGGAGAATCTCAAAATACCACATATATGCCCCCACTTGGGGTCATATCATATACATTTAACCCCATATATGCCCCCCTTGGGGTCATATCAAAATGTCATTGTCTGAGGGGATCTGAACTTTTTCTAAGGTAGGGAGAAGTGTGGGGTGAAGTTGGTAGGATGGACCCATTGGCTACCTTTCTATTGGAGAAGCTAGAGAAGGTAACTCTTTGTGATCCAAATCCAATCAATTTGACTCCTAATCTTTTTGCAATGAGAGTCTGAAGGATGAAAAGAATCCCTTGGGGTTCTTCATGAGATTTTGGCTTAAGGATGTGCCGCAGACCCCCGACCCTCAGGCCGAGATCCGCGTAGGATCGATCTTCTTCAAATCCGTAGAACTAAAATAGTTCTTTCGGGTCCTCACTGGAACCCCACGAATTCGATCCACAGGTCCTTCCACGAAAACCCCACCTGCACAACGTGCACCAGGCGTGAGTCTTCACCTCCTTCTCACTGAACTCGAAATAGAGTTCTCCGTCGACCCAACGGTCCTAGCTATACTAGGATTTCGGTAATCGACAGTTTGAAATGTAGCGACCCAAACCACTACCTCCCCTACTTTTCGAACCCCGAAATGCCGAAATGTTGAAAAGGGGTGTTATTCCTCCGAATGCTTTCGGGATTTCACGATTTTGTGAGTTGGGACTCCACGTTTCCCGACTCCTGGTCTCTTCAACACCTAGGTCCCAGAATGTCGAAAAGGGCTTAACAGGATTTGGCTCCTACCTTAGCCACCCACATCCTTTCGGAGATTTTCCCGAAACCTTGACCGCTTGCCATGTGTCCTCCTCAATGCACGGTCCTGGTCCTTTCGCGAATTCTCCTTTCGCAATTTCGGCGACTCTTCACTCCTGATCTCCCAGTGTCCAAATCCCCGAATTCCCGAAATGGCTCAGATATTTTCGGGATTTCACAAACCAGGAGTTCACGATGCAGTGACTCCAAAATCTCTTGTTGCGCCAATCCCCAAATTCCCGAAATGTGAATTTGCATAAGATCCGACGACTCTCATTGGATTGGATCCAACGACCCCTATCTCTCCTAAGCTTATGGGTGATTGTAAAGGGACTCGCCTTAACCCCCTTACTCCTTTGCAATATCCAATGGCTCTCGGGTCTTCGATGTTTCTCCACGAAGTGTTCCCACCATCCGTTTCAGCTCCTCTCCTGCGTGACCTCCCAGAGGTTAAAATCTGTGCGCCTTCCTCCGGATCCGATGGTTATCGGTCCTTTGCACTAGATCACATAGCCCAGATCTGTTTCTCTTCCTTGTTCTCTCTCCTCTTGTTGTCTAGATGTGAAACTCGACGGTCCAGATCTTGTCTCTCCAGCTGATCTAACGGAAGCTGTGCTCTACCTCCTGAGCTTGAGAACTTCCTCCCTCCCCTTGGGATATTTTCTGAAGTTTCAAAGGCATCGACCTTTGCTTCCTCTATGAGCTCAATTCCCTTGGATATCGCCTGTGTTTTAGGAATTCTATCCCTCTTGAGCTTTGTCAACTTTGAAACCTCAAAGGGTTTCTCGACCTTCTTCTCACTCTGTTGTTACTTGGTGCACTAAGGCACTATCCTTCCTGAGCTTTATTTCTCTAAACCTCAAAGGTTCCTTCGAACTCTACAACCTATTGCAGGACCTTTGCACGAAATGGTGCTATCTCTTCTAATCTTATCTGTGGCTCTGACCTCAAAGTGTTTGTGTCCATTTCTCTCCTTGAAGGGAAGTAAGTGCCCTCTGGCAACTTCCTACTCAAGCACGCTTTGCTGAGCCTATAGGGTGTTCAGTAACCTTGTGAGTGTCTCCTCCTGTGACACTTCTCTTCTTTATGAACTCAAACAAGAGTTCCTTCTGTGTACACTTGCAACAACTCAATGCCCACCTGGCAGAGTTCTCTAGAATCCTCAGTGACTCTCGTTTTCTCACCGAATTCGAAATAGAGTTCTCCTCAATGCATCATGTGCATTTGCTCAATGCCCTCCTGGAAGAGCCTTTACATAATTCTCAACAATTATGCTTCTCTTCTCTGTGCTCTCCTCTGCACAGTTTCTCCTTCAAGGTGTTCAACAACCTTGAGGCTTCCTCCTTGAGTTAATGACTTCCTTTGGTGTGCTCTCTTGGCACGTCTTTGTCTAAAATTCCGCATAATTCAGAAGTGCACTCCTTGCACTGGCTTGCAGAACCCGCAGTATTCTATCATGCAACCTTTTGCATGAAGCCACAAAAAACCCAAACCTGAAATCAAAGAACTCACAGATAGGAAAATCTATCTATCTCTTGTAGATGGAACTTAACATACATCTACAACATGAATGAACACAAAACATTCAATAAAGACACATAAACACATAGAAAACACATATGCAGGAAAAAATGCTTGTATTAACACCAATGTCTAATTACAATGTGTTCGATCTTGGACTGCAACAGAGTCTCGGCTCTCCTCTCCTATCTCCATCTTCCTATTCTCTCCCTTTCTTCTATCTTTTTCTGCCTCTGCCTAACTGAAAAAAAAAAATAAGATCTTTTTACAAAAGGAGGCTCCTCGAGCGCTTCCCTCCATCCTCACCAACTCTCATTAATTTAGATTCAATTACATTGAATGGCTGTCTATTCCAAATCGAATCTAGATCTCAGCCTTACAACCATTTAAGACAACCTTTATCTAAAGCCTGTGTACATGCATGGATTTTGGATCTTCAGCCTTACAATCATTAAATACTATTTCAAAATTTGAAATTTGAAAGTGAGAGGGTTACGCCTCTCCTCTCCATTGAACATGTGCTTGATGTGTTGGCTAGTTGGCATATTGCTGGATTGGAGCGATGCTCCTGCATCATACTCCTTTGCTACAAAAATCATGAGCTCCTGCTCATGAGCTTCCCATCATGGCTACCGAAATCCACCTGGATCCCAAACAGTTCTTCGGAGTTTTCCATCTGCTCCATTGCTTCTCTGTTGCTACTGCATCTGTTGCTCTACTGCTATGGTAGGTTCTCCTCTGCTCAACTCCCCTTTGTTGACTACTTCTACTGATCTGATGATCAGCCTTATGATCTCCTCAATTATCTCATCCAGCTACTCCCAGGGCTGGCTCTCCTTTTCCATCCTTCTCCACTGCACTTCTTCCCTACAAATGGGTAGACCAACTAGATCTCCCATGCCATCTTCTTCCTCTGTGACCTCAACTTGCCACCCTGCTGCAAAATTCATCTCTGCAGTCTTATCCTCTTGACTGACCTGCTATTTAGTCACCTTCTCTGACAGACTTGCTTCTGCCATTTCTCCTTGTGCTGGTTGAATTCCAGCTTCCTCCAGCTACACCTCAGACTGGAATTCTCTTTTGTCTTTTGCTGCATGCTTCGCCACTACAGTTATCATCATTTGTTCAGCTCCCTGGTTGAAATTTCTGAGCAATTCCTCATAATGATCCTATGCTAACATCTGCATGACTGTCTACTCATGGAAGTCATCTAATGGCTCTAGGTTGTTCAACCAATCCTCCATCATTTATAACTCCTTCTCCCTTGGAGTGAGCATCTTATCTTCATGCTCTTCTTCTGCTGTCAGCTTCAGTGTTGCAGGTGTCTTTGTTTCAGCTACCTGACTGAAATCTTTGAGCCATTCATTCGAATTCTCATCTTCTTCTCCTTCTGTTGGGGTATCTCCTAATTTCTACTCCATCTCTTTGACAATCACAGCTGGCTATCCTTCCGCTGTTGCTGCATTGGAAACACACACATTGGCCTCAACTGGGCTATATGGTAGGAATACCTTTATCCCTCCAATCATCAGAATGCTCTTATGATCTTCTTTCTCTATCAGTTGTCCACGCTGATATGAACTCACCTCTGAGCTCATCTCTCTCCTTTTCCCTCCTGGCATTATGGATTTTCTCCTCTTCCTCTGCCCACCTGGCAGTCTATGAGATCAGTTAATCCCATCTCAGTGCCCTCCTGGCAATTTGAACTTTCAACACCGCCCTCCTGGCAGTATATGAGACCTTCACTTGATCTCTTTCTATTACCCACCTAGCAATTTGAAAGTCCATCTCTTCCCACTTGGCAGTCTATGAGATCTTCCAGTGATCTCTCCTCTTCATCATCACTGAGATTTCTCCCAGCTTCTGGTTCACACACATGAACCATATCCTCTTCATCTCTGAGGCTTTCCACATACCTCAACCATTCCTTCAATAGCCTTCGTTGTCCTTTGGCCAACAATTTCTTGACTGACCACTTTGTTTTCCTCCGCATACACCATTCATACACCCAATGTGTCTTTGTGTTCTGTTGCACCTGCAGTGCAACATCCTCCATCCCTGCCCTCACCTCGATGAGTTCTTTATCCATTTCATCTTTTCTCTGCTGGTAGTGGTTCTTCTTTCCACCACATACATGGCCTTCAGTAGCCATCTTCCTGTTCCTGTCTACCCTCCTAGAAAAATTGTTGTTGTCACTTTGCAACCGTGAGTGTTTCCAACCTTTCCTACAGTCTTCCTGACTATTTATTGACTGTTGCGCACCTTGCAACAATCATCATAGAGATTCAACACTCTGTCTTCCTCTTCTTCTGTCTATAAGAAAATCTCGACACTCCCTGCCTCTGTCACCTATAGAAGTCAAATCCTTCTCTGATACCACTTGATGGTGTGTATCAGAGTATTTTCTTCATCTACTCTGCCTCCCTCTGCCTGCAGTCTATAGACAAAAATTGGCTCTGATACCACAATGCTACATACCCCCAACCCTCAGGCCGAGATCTACACATGATCGATCTTTTTTGAATCCTCAAAACTAAAATAGTTCTTTCGGGCCCTCACTGGAACCCTACAAATTTGATCCATAGGTCCTTCCATGAAAACCCCACCTGCACAACATGCACCAGGTGTGAGTCTTCACCTCCTTCTCACCAAGCTCGAAATAGAGTTCTCCCTCGACCCAACAATCTTGGATGTTTTGGGATTCTGGTAACCGGGAGTTTGAAATGAAGCGACCCAAACCATTGCCTCCCCTACTTTCCGAACCCCGAAATGTCGAAATGTTGAAAAGGGGTGCTATTTCTCCGAATGCTTTCAAGATTTCATGATTTCACGAGTCGGGACTCCACGTCTCCCGACTCCTGGCCTCTCGAACACCCGGGTCTCGGAATGCCGAAAAAGGCTTAACGGGCTTTGGCTCCTACCTTAGCCACCCACATCCTTTCGGATATTTTCCCGAAACCTTGACTGCTTGCCACGTGTCCTCCTTGATGGACTGTCCTAGTCCTTTTTCAAATTTTCCTTTCGTGATTTTGGTGACTCTTCACTCCCGATCTTCGGGTGTCCAAATCCCCGAATTCCCGAAATGGCTCAGATATTTTCGGGATTTCGCGAACCGGGAGTTCATGATGCAGTGACTCCAAAATCTCTTATCGCGCCAATCTCCAAATTCGAGAAATGTGAATTCGCACAACATCCGACGAGTCTCATTGGATTGGATCCAACAAACCCTATCTCTCCTGAGCTTATGGGTGATTGTAAAGGGACTCGCCTTAACCCCTTTACTCCTTTGCAATATCCGATGGCTCTCGGGTCTTCAACGCTTCTGCATGAAGTGTTCCCGTCGTCTATTTCAGCTCCTCTCTTGCACGACCTCCCAGAGGTTAAACTCTGTGCGCCTTCCTCCAGATTCGATGGTTATTGGTCCTTTGCACTAGATTAGACAGCCCAGATCTATTTCTCTTCCTTGTGCTCTCTCCTCCTATTGTCTAGACGTGAAAATCGACTGTCTAGATCTCGTCTCTCCAGCTGATCTAATGGCAGTTGTGCTCTACCTCCTGAGCTTGAGAACTTCCTCCCTCCCCTTGGGATATTTTCTGAAGTTTCAAAGGCCTTGACCTTTGCTTCCTCTGTGAGCTCAATTCCCTTGGCTATTGCCTGCGTTCTAGGAACACTATCCCTCTTGAGATTTGTCGACTATGAAACCTCAAAGGGTTTCTCAACCTTCTTCTCACTCTGTTGTTACTTGGTGGGCTAAGGCAGTATCCTTCCTGAGCTTTATTTCTTTGAACCTCAAAGGTTCCTTCGAACTCTGGAACCTCTTACAGGACATTTGCATGAAATGGTGCTATCTCTTCTGAGCTTATATGTGGCTCTGACCTCAAAGTGTCTCTGTCCCTTCCTCTCCTTGAAGGGATGTAAGTGCCCTCTAACAACTTCCTACTCAAGCACACTTTCCTGAGCCTACAGGGTGTTCAGTAACCCTATGAGTGTCTCCTGTGACACTTCTCTTCTTTATGAACTCAAACAAGAGTTCCTTCTGTGCACACTTACATAAACTCAATGCCCAGCTGGCAGAGTTCTCCATAATCCTCAGTGACTCTAGTCTTCTCACCGAACTCAAAATAGAGTTCTCCTCAATGCATCCTGTGCATTTTCTCAATGCCCTCCTGGCAGAGCCTTTACAGAATTCTCAACAATTCTGCTTCTCTTCTCTATGCTCTCCTCTGCATAGTTTCTCCTTCAAGGTGTTCAACAACCTTGAGTCTTCCTCCTTGAGTTAATGACTTCCTCTAGTGCGTCCTCTTGGCACGTCTTTGTCTGAAATTCCATAGAATTCATAAGTGCACTCCTTGCACTGGCTTGCAAAACCTGTAGTATTCTATCATGCAACCTTTTGCATGAAGCCACAAAGAACCCAAACCTGAAATCAAAGAACTCATAGATAGGAAAATCTATCTATCTCCTGCAGATGGAACTTAACATACATCTACAACATGAATGAACACACAACATTCAATAAAGACACATAAACACATAGAAAACACATATGCAAGAAAAACTGCTTGTATTAACATCAATGTCTAATTACAATGTGTTCGAGCTTGGAATGCAACAGAGTCTCGACTCTCCTCTCATATCTCTATCTTCCTATTCTCTCCCTTTCTTCTCTTTTTTTCTCCCTCTGCCTAACTAAAAACCAAAAGAAGATCTTTTTACAAAAGGGGGCTCCTCGAGCGCTTCCCTCCATCCTCACCAACTCTCATTAATTTACATTCAATTACATTGAATGGCTGTTTAGTCCGAATCATATATAGATCTCAGCCTTACAACCATTTAAGACAACCTTTATCTAAAGACTGCGTACATGCATGGATTTTGGATCTTCGACCTTACAATCATTAAATACAATTTCAAAATTTGAAATTTGAAAGTGAGAGGGCTGCGCCTCTCCTCTCCATTGAACATGCACTTGATGTGATGGCTAGCTGGAACGTTGCTGGATTGGAGCGATGCTCCTGCATCAGGATGAAAAATTCAAAAACTTGGGTTAAAAAAGAATGGAGACTGTATGATCCAAATGTTGAGGAATCAACTATGCTACAATTAAGTACCAATTTGCAAAAAGTAAAAAATGCCACCATTTGTTGGGAAAAAATGAAACACAATACTTCTCAAAAGAATATTTCAAAGATGATGTAACAGATCATTGGTTTGTTCTCTCAAAATTCCAATGTTTTTTTTTAAATTTATTCTTAGGGAATAAGATCTTTGAAAACTTTGGAGTAGATGAAAAGGAAGCTTCTATTATCTAAGGAGGCTAGATGGAGATAGAAGAGTAAGGTTGTCTAGCTTAGGCAAGGAAATGATTTTTTTTACTTCAAAATTATGCCAAAGGGAGGAAGAATGAAAACATGGTTTGGGAAAGGAGAAAGGCTGATGGAAATGGGGCATCAACATTTCAAGAAATAATGGTAGAGAGAGTGAATTACTTTAATCATTTATAGAGTCCCATATAAGGAAAACATTGTTGAGATAATTAAAATTGACAAACACTTTGCCAGATTTATTGGAGATGACTTAAATTAGGACTTGATAGTAGAAGTTTCCAAGGACCTAAGAGAGGTTATCCATTCATTTCAAAAGGAAAACATTCTTGGCCTAAATTGGTGGACAAAATACTTTTTTCAGGGTGTTTATGACCTCTTGGAAGAATACATCTTAGCTATTGTTGAAGATTCAAGGAAATAGGGGAAGGTTTTGGAGTCTTTAAACTTCACCATTTTGGCCCTTATACTGAATAAGGGAACCCCCTCTTCCTTTGAGGTGTTATGACATAGAGTTGTGGGGGAATCAAAAAGTCATTTTAGTCTTTTTCTTTGAGTCAAAGGTTCTTTGTAGTTCTATGTTTTCTTCCTAGAGTCATTTTTCAATATTCAGATGGTCTTTATAAACCCAAGTCATTTTAGCCTTAGTCTAGGATCTTGTGGTTGTGTTCTAGGTCGAGTCTTAGTCATCATGACAAGGAGTGTTAGTTTTCATCAGTCACATCCTTCTAATCATCATCATCACCTTGACATTTCAGTTCCATAAGTTGTGTGAAGTATCTCTAGTTGTTATTTTACCCATTCTTGATTTCAAATTGGTTTGTGGTTTGGCACTGTGAACTTTGTTGTGAACTGGTTGCAGAGGATAGTTGGCAGTTAGAGCACTTGTAGGCATCCCTGTGAAAATATGAAGGTATCAATGTTCAATTCCAGGTTACCAGGTACTCTATGAACTTTTCCACCTTGCTTTAAGGTCTAAAAAGGGTGGAGGGGTTGTTTCTCTTTGTGGCGCTGTAAAATGATGATTGGCACTGTGAACTGTCTTGGATGAGGGTTGGAGGTTAGGCAACTTGTAGGCATCTGGGTGCAAATATGAAATTACCAGCATCAACCTCATAGCCATCAGGTACTCCATGATATTGTTTTGTCTTGTTTGGAGGTCAGGAAAGTAGTGTGGCCAATTGTTTTCTCTTGGCACTACAATCTGTCACAAGCGTTGCGAACTCGCTAACAGAGGCATTACGAACTTATTTCATGTAGCAGATGCATCTAAATATTTGATCATAACTCCAAAATGATGATGTGGGTTTCTCTGAATTTTTTTGTGGAGGAGAATGATAGCCTTGTTGACTTGGTGACCAAATTTTAGCATGAACCAGTTTGTAATTCGAGAGATAAGTTTAAAACACCAATGTGGTACAAACTGGGGCTGCAAACTCTCTATTTTGCATAGTTGTTGGATATTCTCCTTGTTTGGAGGTTGCCATCTGTCAAGGAAGGTTATAATGGTCTCCTAGAATTTTTTTGGACATGTGTTCCATCTCCATATCAATCATGATGACATGTTTCAAAAGGAATTTATCATCATAGACAAAATCCCCCAAAAATAGGAATTTGTTAGGCTTTTGTTGGAATCTTTTGTAACAAGACTCCTAAATGGAGGAGGATCCTATGTAACTCCTTCGGGTAGATAGATATTATTCAGTATAAATGAAAGGGTTTTTGATGAGAAAAGGGTTGGATTCATGATCCAAGAGAGGAGAGAGTTGGAGGAGTAGTTTTAGTTCCCCATGTGTAAGCCCGAGGGCCTGTTTGTAATGACATTTTCTTCCATTAAAGATTCATGACATTTTGTAATGACATTTTATTCCATTAAAAATTCATGAGAGCTGTTATCAGATTATCTTCAGTGTTTTTCTATTTCTTTGTTATATTCTTGCTTGAAAATATTACAAGTTTTGAGGATCATAGATGCCATTGATGTATGGATTCATGAACAACAGAGGATTTGTTGTAGCTTTCCCATTTTCCCATTTTTTATTGTCAAAGCAATCTTTATATGTTTGCAGAAAGGATCTCTATACAATGTATGCTATTCCTTTTGTCATATTCACTATGATTCTACTCATAATTATATATCCATTTTTTCTAATATACAGTTTGATTTCCTTTGATTTGTAGGATGTTGTGACTCATTTCCCAATGGAATGCATCTGCGGACAATTTTTTTCCCTCTCCCTTTCTTTCCTAGTCTTTTTGATCCACCTACTCAAACAATTTAATCCATTTATATTCTCATGGGTACTGGGATTGCACTTACAACAGTCTAAGTGTGACTCTCAGTGCTAACATTTTTGGCATCATTGTTGGGGAGCAGAGTGTGAAGCAAGCTTCCCTAGGAGAACGACATAGGTCCAACTATTGATGGTAGACAAGAGAGGGACATAGAAATTGACTGTAATCATATGCCAGTCAAATCGACAATCAAAGACTCCACTGGAGGAAGGATCCTGCTAACAGAAAGATGAAAATATAGAAGGGACAATCCAGGTATCAGTTCATTAGTTTTCTCCATGAACTTTTGTTCTTTTTCATCAATGCATTCCTATCTTTCTCTTTACATATAAGAAGGATTATCCTTTTCTTTTTTTACTCTGATGATCATCAACATTCATTTATATATCCTTCCTTGGAAGAAGAAGGTCTCCATTCTGCATGTGTTGTAGATGTTCATCATGTCTCCTCACCTCAACCTATTGATAAGAACGAGGTTTATATCTCAATCCTTCCTGCACATGCTCATCCTTGTAATCATGAGGATGATGAAATTCATTCATTATCTTCTCAGATCTTATCACTTATTACTATCATTGTTGAGCCTTGCAATCAAATTGTTAAACCTCATTTTCATCCCACTACTATCCAAACTAGAATCAAAAAGAAAATGTTTAGACCTTTAAGACTACCATCTCATCTTCATCCTTACCCTCTTAATTTCTTTGAGTATCTTCCTCGTTTTTCTGGAGAGGGTCATATTACTATCGAGAGGCATTTGAGAGCCTTTGAGAACTTTGTTGAGCAATTTGAGACAGTACATGAATATGTTACCACGAGGTTATTTTCCAAATCCTTGTTTGGGGATGTTTCTTTGTAGTTTAAGGGTTTGGGAGCTGATTCTGTTGGTTCTTGGATTGAGTTATGTAATGCATTTTTAAATTATTGGGGTGCGAATAAGTCCTTTGATCAATACCTGGTTGATTTTAATGTTTTGAGGAGAGGGGAGGAAGAAGCTCCGGTTGCCTTCAATATGATATTTTACAATTTTTATCATAGCATGCCATTGGAATTCTGGCCTTCTGAGACTGCTTCCATGGTGTGCTATGTAGCAACTCAACATTTAGATCTTGTCCTTATCCTGAGAGAAAGGAAATCCTCATCATTAATACAGTTGTTTGAAGATGCATAGGAAGTCAATGAGAACATTCGATCTTGCAAAAGGATTCGAGATCAGACTTACCTTGAAATTCTGCATGCACAGGAACAACAAGAAGAATGTGAGTATAATTCAGATTTGGGACATCATTTGACATTTTTTTTCATATTTTTTTATGGATCAGGATGTACATCATGCTTATGATCAGTTTCCAAATCATTTTGAGCTTGCATTAAAGGATGNGAACAACAAGAAGAATGTGAGTATAATTCAGATTTGGGACATCATTTGACATTTTTTTTCATATTTTTTTATGGATCAGGATGTACATCATGCTTATGATCAGTTTCCAAATCATTTTGAGCTTGCATTAAAGGATGATTGTATAGATAACTATATATTCTTAGCTGATCATGATCATGATGCTTTGAATCATACTATACAATTATCATATGACCTTTTTTATGAAGAGGAAACTGTCATTCTTGATGATCAAGAGTTGCTCACGAAAGAACAAGAAGGTTATCTATTTTCAGGCAAAGGGGAATGTATGCATGGGAAATTATCTTTTCTAAATCAACATGTTTATGATCTTGGTTTTGAGGATCTAATAGCAACTTTATTGGGGTCATATCTTTCAGATTTCATTATTTCTTCGGTCTTTATGGGTGAATATGATTTTCTGAAGAAGTTTATATCATTGTTGTTATATTTCTATTATTATCTATTGATTAATGGGAGAGATGGGATTCTTTCAGTCCTAAATTTATTTGAATGGTTTCTATGGAAGTTTTCATTTACTTCAGCAAGTTGCAGATCTAGTTAGAGGTAGGATAGCATAGGAAATAAGCTTGCTTCCCGAGCATTTTCTTTCCTTCATCTTGCATAGTGTGATCAGATTTGCAGTATGAGGTTTGTTTGCAACAATTTTATTAGTTTTGTTGAACAAGTGGTGGATTTTGGCAGTGTTATAGAGGGTGGTTGCATAGATGAACAAAGCCATTGGAACTACATGTTCTTTGAAACTCACAGGGAGCATGCCATCTCGTGTGGAGCCAGATGTTATTACATAGAGTTGTGGGGGAATCAAAAAGTCATTTTAGTCTTTTTCTTTGAGTCATAAGTTCTTTGTAGTTCTATGTTTTCTTCCTAGAGTCATTTTTCAATATTCAGATTGTCTTTATAAACCCAAGTCATTTTATCCTTAGTCTAGGATCTTGCGGTTGTTCCTGGGTTGAGTTTTAGTCATCATGGAAACTAGTGTTAGTTTTCATCAGTCACATCCTTCTAATCACCATCATCACCTTGAAATTTTAGTTCCATAATCTATGTGAAGTATCTCTAGCTATTGTTTTACCTGCTCATTCTTTCAAATCGGTTTGTGGTTTGGCGCTGTGAAATCCGCTGTGAACTTGTTGCAGAGGATAGTTGATGGTTAGACCACTTGTAGACGTCCCTGTGAAAATATGAAGGTATCAACATTCATCTCCAGGTTACTAGGTAATGTATGAACTTTTTCACCTTGCTTTAAGGTCTGGAAAGGGCCAAGGGGTTATTTCTCATTATGGCACTGCGAATTGTCTTGGATGAGGATTGGAGGTTAAGCAACTTGTAGGCATCTAGGTGAAAATATGAAATTTCCAGCATCAACCTCATATCCATCAGGTACTCCATGATATTTTTTGTCTTGTTTGGAGGTCAGGAACGGAGTGTGGCCACTTCTTTTCTCTTGGCGCTTTGAACTATCATAGGCACTACAAACTCACTGACAGAGGCACTACGAACTCATTTCCTGTAGCAGATGCATCTAAAGATTTGATCATAACTCCAAAATGGTGATGTGGGTTTCTTTAAAAAAAATTATGGAGAAGAATGATAGCCTTGTTGACTTGGTGACCAAATTTCGGCCTGACCTAGTTTGTAATTTGAGAGATATAATTAAAACATGAGTGCACTGTGAATTGGCACTGCAAACTCTCTGTTTTGCATAGTTGTTGGATATTCGCCTTGTTTGGAGGTTGTCACCTATCAAGGAAGGCTCGAATGGTATTCTAGGAGTTTTTTGGAGAAGAGAGACATGTGTTCCATCTCCATATCAATCAGGATGACCTGTTTCAAAAGGAATTTATTATCATAGACAAAATCGCAAAAAAATAGGAATTTGTTAGGCTTTTGTTGGAATATTTTGTAACAAGACTCCTAAATGGACGAGGATCCTACGTAACTCTTTGGTTTCGACCTCCTTAGGATAGATATATATTATTCACTATGAATGAAAGAATTGTTTTATGAGAAAAGGGTTGGATTCATGAACCAAGAGAGGAGAGAGCTGGAGGACCAGTTTTACTTGGTCATTTGTAAGCACGAGGGCATGTTTGTAATGACATTTTCTGCCATTAAAGATTCATGAGAGCTGTTATCAGATTGTATTTTGCATTTTTCCATTTATTTGTTATCTTCTAGCTTGAAAATATTGCAGGTTTTTGAGGATCATAACTGCCATTGATGGATCATGGATTCATGAACAACATAGGATATGATGTAGCTTGCCCATTTTATCATTGTTTATTGTCAAAGAAATCTTTATCTGTTTGCAGAAAAGATCTTTGTACAATGGGTGTTCTTCCTTTTTTCATATTCACCATGCTTCTACTCATCATTATATATTCATTTTGTCTGATATACAGTTTGATTGCCTTTGATATGTAGGATGTTGTGACTCCTTGTTCAATGGAATGCCTCTGCAGACAATTTGTTTCCCTCTCCCTTTCTTTCCCAGTCTTGTTGATCCACCTACTCAACCAATTTAATCCATTTATATTCTTATGGGTACTGAGCTTGCACTTAAATCAGTCTAAGTGTGACTCTTAGTTCTAATATGAGGATTTTGGACCCATTTCATTATGTAATACTATTTATAAGATTATTTCTAAAATGATTTCCATGAGACTTAAACCAATCTTATATGAGGTAATCTCTCTTGAGAAATTTGGGTTTCTAGTAGACATGCAAATACATGATGTAGTTGGGGTGGCCCAATAGGGCTTTCATTAAGTTGAAATCAAGAAATTGAAAGCAATGGTGATAAAACTTGACTCGTCAAACACATATGGAAACGTCATAGTTGTATTTAAGACTTGATTCTTATTCAGTCATGGTTTTGTCTCCCCTTTATATATTGTATTGAGGAGTGTATGAATACTTCCTCTTTCTCATTTTCAGTGAATGGGTCAACCTTCTCCTTTTTCAATCCCCCCAAGGGATTGATTAAATGATTCTCTTTGTCATCTTGATGTTTCATATTATGGTTGAAGGTCTTAGTGGGTTTCTTGCTACTCTTAATGCTCTATAATAAACAAAGTAATTAAAATAGGTAGGACATATCCTTGACGCATCTCCTATTTGTAGATTAATTTTTTTCTATTTAGAAATGGTAGTATTAAAGAAGCTAATAGTTTGAAAGAATTTCTATATCTTTATGGTTTGGAAACAAGAATGGAAATAAGAATACACAAATATTTATCTCCTTTAATTGAAAGGCAAGTGAGAGATATTACTTATAAATTACCTTTCTAAATATTGGCTTTTAATTAAGGGATGAAATATCTTGGATTTGTACAAAAAAAAATGACTATAGCTTTAAGGATTGGACCTTTATTTACTAGATTATAGAAAAACAATCATTGGTTGGTACACTCATTTGTTGCCTCTTGGAGGTATATTAAATTGAGAAAATATATCATAGAAGACACTCTAGTATACTAGCACTCCATGGCTTATTTTCCACTGTAAATATTAGAAAAAATTAAAGAAAAAATGTTTCATATTTTTGTGGAAGGAAAAAAATGAAAATGAAGGAATAAAGTTAGTTAGGTGTTAAAAATTAGTTAATCCAAAATCTCTTGGGGGATGGGGTCTAAAAAATATCCATCATTTTAGAAAGGCATTGGCAGCAAAGAGCTTATGGAGGCTGGTAAAGTATTTTGATATATGGAAGCAAGTAATAAAATATAAGTACATTTGTCCCCTTTCTTTATAAGATTGGATTGGATTGAGAAAATCCACAAGAAATGCTTCCATAATGTAGAAAACATTGGTGCTCTCTTTTTTCCTTACTAGTAACTTAGTGTTGTACTAGATAGTGGGTAATGGAATGAAAGTTATAGTGGGAATTAACCCACCGGTAGGTAGTGATGAAATTTTCAAACTCATAGATAGGTTAATTGGGTCCCTTAAATATCATGATAAACTCAGCTTAGCTTATGCAACAACTCATGATTGTGGCACTATTTGGAAATAAAGATGGAAAGATGCAAGTGATCTAGGATTTCTCTGAAGAGTGGTTGAATAGTGGAACAATTTTATACAAATATTGTATAGTCATTTCATTCATATAAGAGTGTAAGAATATTCCTTAGTTTGATCAAAGAATCTCACTGATGGGGACTACACAATTAGTTTAATCTATAAAGACATGTTCTTAGAAGGACATTAGGAAGGAGCTGGTGGTGGATGCCGCCACCTTGGAAATTTAAAGTGCATTCATGTTATGATGGAGGGTATGCATTGGGGAGAGAAACTTAATTAATTAGTTGATTGAAATCCCAAGCTAGCTAAATACATAATTTTTCTTCTGTTGGCCCTTACTAAAAAAACTTCACTACTACAATATGGGGTTGTAGAGTCATCTCCCATTGCATTTTTCTACGGAAAAAAATTCATGTAAGTACAATGAAAAACACGATGCTAAAGGAGGGGTCATTATTTGCATCATTTTTTGTTAACCCTATGTCATTATTTTTGACATGCACTTTACAAGGAATCATCTTAGCAATGAATATTATGACAAAAAAATTCTCTATATTGCATTAGCATTGTATTGGGTTGAATATTATTGCAAAAAACACTTTTGCATTCCCTTTTATGTCACATTTATGTCATATGTGTTTTTATTGCATCATATTAGCATTGTATTTCATTGATATGGGCATTGAAATTTCATATGGGGACTTGTTTTTGTGTCATATGTGAATCGTACCAGCATCGTAATCCAAGACCTTTTGGTTATTTTACATAATATTTGTGTTATATTATCATCATTGCCAAATTCATATTACATTTTGTTAGCATCACATATGAGATGCTATTATTCATTTTGCACCTTGTTAGTGCTATATTACATCACTTGCACATCATTTTATCATTAGACATGTGTCATTGTTATTCATTTTATGTTGTGTTAGCATCATTTTACTATTGTAGTATATATGTTTTGCATCAAAATAATATCAAAATTGTGTTATTTTAGTGTCAAAATTATGACGTAGTTTTCTTTCAAAAAGAAAAATATCTTATATTAGTAAATATAATAAGTCTGTTCCAAAAATACATTAGATCTTGTATCAGCCTATCTCTAGCTCATGGTTGTTTCCCAACATCAAAACTACACTAATACATATCTAACCAACCATATACAATAACAATAACCGATAAGGTTTATACCTTAATTGGAAATTTGATCAAAACACAAAAAACAATAGCTAGACTTTACCAGTAAGCACAAGATATCGAGACTATTATTCTCCTTTGTACAAATATTATTTAACTAGTTGAAACTCTTTCATAGATCACTAGGTGTCCATTATTAATGGTTTAAATAT
>SNQJ01S0031912.1:11483-30585 GCA_010110895.2 Picea sitchensis | reverse complement strand
GGAATTTCAGACAAAGACGTGCCAAGAGGGTGCACCAGAGGAAGTCATTAACTCAAGGAGGAAGCCTCAAGGTTGTTGAACACCTTGAAGGAGAAACTGTGTAGAGGAGAGCACAGAGAAGAGAAGCATAATTGCTGAGAATTCCATAAAGGCTCTTCCAGGAGGGCATTGAGAAAATGCACAGGATGCATTGAGGAGAACTCTATTTCGAATTCGGTGAGAAAACCAGAGTCACTGAGGATTCTGGAGAACTCTGTTAGGTGGGATTGAGTTGATGCATGTGTGCACAGAAGGAGCTCTTGTTTGAGTTCATAAAGAAGAGAAGTGTCACAGGAGGAGACACTCACAGGGTTATGGAACACCCTACAGGCTCAACAAAGTGTGCTTGAACAGGAAGTTTCCAAAGGGCACTTACATCCCTTCAAAGAGAGAAAGGGGCATAGACACTTTGAGGTCAGAGCCACAGATAAGCTCAGAAGAGATAGCACCATTTTGTGCAAATGTCCTGCAAGAGGTTGTAGAGTTCGAAGGAACCTTTGAGGTTCAGAGAAATAAAGCTCAGGAAGGATAGTGCCTTAGCGCACCAAGTAACAATAGAGTGAGAAGAAGGTCGAGAAACCCTTTGAGGCTTCACAGTCGACAAAGCTCATGAGGGATAGCGTCCCTAGAACACAGGCGATATCCAAGGGAATTGAGCTCACAGAGGAAGCAAAGGTCGAAGCCTTTGAAACTTTAGAAAATATCCCAAGGGGAGGGAGGAAGTTCTCAAGCTCAGGAGGTAGAGCACAACTATAGTTAGATCAGCTGGAGAGATGAGATCTGGACTGTCGAGTTTCAAGTCCAAACAACAGGAGGAGAGAGCACAAGGAAGAGAAATAGATCTGGGTCATCTGATCTAGTGCAAAGGACCGATAACCATCGGATCTGGAGGAAGGTGCACAGAGTTTAACCTCTAGGAGGTGACGCAGGAGAGGAGCTGAAACGGACGGCGGGAACACTTCGTGAAGAAGCATCGAAGACTCGAGAGCCATCGGATCTTGCAAAGGAGTAAGGGGGTTAAGGCGAGTCCCTTTACAATCACCCATAAGCTCAGGAGAGATAGGGGCCATTGGATCCAATCCAACAAGAGTCGTCGGATCTTGTGCAAATTCACATTTCGGGAATTCGGGGATTGGCGCGACAAAATATTTTGGAGTCACTGCATCGTGAATTCCCGATTCGCGAAATCCCGAAAAGATCTGAGCCATTTCGGGAATTCGTGGATTTGGACACTGGGAGATCGGGAGTGAAGAGTAATTGAAATTGCAAAAGGAGAATTCGCGAAAGGGCTAGGACCATCCATTGAGGAGGACACGTGGCAAGCGGTCAAGGTTTTGGGAAAATATCCGAAAGGATGTGGGTGGCTAAGGTAGGAGCCAAATCCCGTTAAGCCCTTTTTGGCATTCCGGGACCTAGGTGTTCGAGAGGCTAGGAGTCAGGAAACGTGGAGTCCCGACTCGCGAAATCGTGAAATCCCAAAAGCATTCGGAGGAATAGCACCCATTTTTGACATTTTGACATTTCAGGGTTTGAAAAGTAAGGGAGGTAGTGGTTTGGGTCACTACATTTCAAACTCCCGGTTACCAAAATCCCGGTACAACTAGGACCATTGGGTCGAGGGAGAACTCTATTTCGAGTTTGGTGAGAAGGAGGTGAAGACTCACGCCTGGTGCACGTTGCGCAGGTGGGGTTTTCATGGAAGGACTTGTGGATCAAATTTGTGGGGTTCCGGTGAGGGCCCGAAAGAACTATTTCAGTTCTGCGGATTCAAAGAAGATCGATCTTGCACGAATCTCGGCCTGAGGGTCGGAGGTCTGCGGCACATCCTTAAGCCAAAATCTCATGAAGAACCCCAAGGGATTCTTTTCATCCTTCAGACTCTCGTTGCAAAAAGATTAGGAGTCAAATTGATTGGATTTGGATCACAAAGAGTTAACTTCTCTAGCTTCTCCAATAGAAAGGTAGCCAATGGGTCCATCCTACCAACTTCACCCCACACTTCTCCCTACCTTAGAAAAAGTTCAGATCCCCTCAAACAATGAAATTTTGATATGACCCCAAGGGGGGCATACATGGG
This sequence comes from Picea sitchensis, assembly GCA_010110895.2. NCBI lineage: Eukaryota > Viridiplantae > Streptophyta > Pinopsida > Pinales > Pinaceae > Picea > Picea sitchensis. The sequence goes on along the minus strand of SNQJ01S0031912.1, from coordinate 28,469 downwards.
GTTAAATGTATATGATATGACCCCAAGTGGGGGCATATATGCGGTATTTGGAGATTCTCCTATTCTTTAAGGAGTTATTGTGTAACTTATCTCTCTTATAATTATTGGAGTTGTGCTCAATGCTCACATTGGGTACATGGTGTGTACTTCTCGTTTATTTGGATATTTTAAGCATTTGGAAAATAGCACATTTTGACCTCTCAATATTTATGGTTAAAATAATTCCTCCGAATAATTTAACCTGTCATTGTAGGGTCCATAATTTTTTATAGAGGACTTTTATAATTCCAATGAGAACAATCTTTTCCATATCCCTGATGGAACAATATTAGTGTTTTGCAAATTAAATAATTGTTTCCATCATGTTACCAGTCCTATGTATTTACCTACAACACCATAAAYGACACAATTATATCYTGTTACCRATCCTCTTTATTTACYTACACCATCATAAATGACAAAATTCCATCCATTAAAAATATGAGTTAAGAAATTCCTCACCTTCTCTCCTTACATATTTGTTTCTTGAATCATTAACAGGTCTAGATTATAAACATGATCCAGATGTTCAGTGGCATTGTTGAACAAAAGAACAATACTTTGGTCATCATTACTTGACATTGTACAATAACTTGATGACCCCTTCATGGACTCTTCAAGAGAAATCTCCACATTGATCTTAGGGGTTTCCCTTTGACAATTCATGATATTCCCATTGTCGTTCTCTAGCGTTACTTCATTAACCTTATATACCAAATCCTCGACCTCCTTTGTGACACCGATTGCCAATTCCCTTATCTCAAAGCTCTTTGTACAACCATCTTTTAAATCTCCATATTTATGGCAATGTGAGCATCTAAAAGAGATACACATCTAAAAAGGTTACGAACATAATGGAGGGATTGGTGATAAGCCCACCTTCTTGCTACTACTTCAAGACTATTTGGTAACCCATCATCCAAGTCCATTTCAACACACACCCTATCCCTAAATTTCACATATTCCTCCCACTTATATCATCTATATACTTTCCAAGACATTCACCAATTACTCTCATTCATGGTTTGTTCCTAAATTTCACATATCCCCCTACTTTTATCATCTACATTTTTAACTTTCCCAAACATTTACCAATTACTCAATTGTTCCATAATTAGGAGGGTTGGGAGTTTTCCCCTCATTGGTTGGACATTTTTCTTCTTATTATGTTGGTCAAAGCAAGGTGAACAAGATTTGAGTATGTTCCCCTAGTACCACTTTCTTTAATACGACTTGCATCATATCCATTTTCAAGGACATCCTTTGACGAAGATGAAAAATTGGGGGCTCGAAAATTTCCTTATCCCGTGCAACAACTGTTAGGATACCAACCTCCCAAAGAAATTTCGAGCCCACCAATATCAAATCTCGGAACAGCAATACTTTCCTACGGACCATGCCTTCCCCAAAGCCTTTTTAACGCTCAAATTCATGCACTTTGGCCTTTGTTTCGAACCCCAACATCTTCCCTCTTCTTAATACTCAGCCCTGGTTCTATTAGTGTTTTCCCTTATCTATCCCCCACCAATTATTCCACTATGAGACCATGTTCCTTCAATACATACCGAGTCTGCAACCCAGAATCCAATCGCGTCTCAGATGGAATGAATTTCAAACATGGAATCCAAACGTGTTAAAATAAATTCAAGTCCTTTCTCAGATGGAATGGATTTCAAACACGGAGAATTCAAGGTTGCATGAGGAGCGCGAGACGACGCCGGGTGCTGGGATAAAACTCCAAAAGCCCTAGCCACCGTTCTTGTCAAGTACATCCTCCTCGTATGTTGTCACTTTGTGGATTTTAAATCCCTTACAGGTTTTCAGAGATTTTATCATTCCTAGGGCTTTTTTTCCCTCCGAAATTCCTTCCAGGTTTTCAGAGATTTTATCATTCCTAGGGCTTTTTGTCCCTCCAAAATTCCTTAACTCTTGTTCAGAAAGATCTCCATCGTCGGTTCCTTTAATGGATCTCGTGAAAAATCCACCATCTCTTCCTCCATTTCTCCCATCCCATTATAAAAATTTTGTTAGCTCTACTTTTATTTTTAATATATTTTCCTTTCAGTTAGGAAGGAATTAATCAGTTCACTGGTATAGTAGTTGAAAAAGGAAGACAAAGAAGCTTACAGTTGCTCCAGATTTTTCAAGTTCCCCAGCTCTGGAGGTATCATTCCGGATAAATTGTTCGAGTCAAAGCTCTTGCAAAACCAGAACAAGCCTGTACGCTATAGCCGACCCTTAAATATTTACAGATGATTCAATACGAAATGAAATTAAAGTAGAGAAATAAGATTACAGTGATATCATATTGGTGAGCTTCCCAAACTCCTTTGGAATTTGACCAGATAAATTATTTGTTCTGAACGACCTGCAACATCAATCCAACAGATATTCACATTTGAATCCTCCGGTATCTCTTTAATCATAAAAAAACATCAACGACGAACAAGCAATGACTTACAGATATTGCATGCGAGTCAAGGAGCCCAGCGATGCCGGGATCGATCCATGCAGAAGGTTGTATCTCAAATCTCTACGAATTTAAACAACACAGATAATTTCTATCATTACCAAACCCTATCCATTCCTGGGAATTTTCAGATCAATAATTAGGAGAAAGATGACGGACTTTCCGAATTAGCTTACATGTTNTCATTACCAAACCCTATCCATTCCTGGGAATTTTCAGATGAATAATTAGGAGAAAGATGACGGACTTTCCGAATTAGCTTACATGTTTTCCAGATATGTGAGATTAGCCATCTCCGGCGGGATAATTCCCGTCATTTCTTCATTCAGAACTTTTCTGCAAACAGAAACAGAAAGGCATGAGTCCAGCCTTTAAAGTACGCACACTATTATGTGGAATAATGATCTGGCTTACATTTCACGGACATGGCAAGTGGTATTTTTGTTGAAGGTACAGTTGCAGATAGCGCCGAGCTCACCCTCCATGTCATCGACAGTATACCAGGACGGGTCGCGGCTGCAAGGGTCCACGCTGAAGTTCCATTTGGTGTTCCCCATCTTGCTTGCGATTATTCTCAGAGCCTTAACTGTTAAAAATCAAAGCTTGTAATATAAGTGCCCAAAAGTGATATTAGATTGCAAAATGCATGCAAACGGATTCTTTCCTCACCTTCCTTTGGATCTGTGAGTGCAACGGCTTCACAAAAGAAGCAGCAGTGATGCAGCAAGATGGCATAGCAGAGGACGAGGAAAACCGTGGAACGTGGATGGCAGAAGCTACGCCCGCCCATACTGAAAAACGCTTGAAAATTGGAAATTGCAGATCACCACGGTATTCTGTTCATATGTCTCTGGATACTCCTGAGGTTTCCATCCAGTCATATTGAAATTGGTGTGTCGGGATCACTATTTTGGGCCGAGGCTTGACCTTGACCCCATAACAATTCTCTTTTATTTAAAAAAACAATTCTCGTTTATTTTGGTCCAGTGGTAGTCTATCTTGATCTTGTAACCATTTTCTAATTCTCTTTTATTTAAAAAAACAATTCTCGTTTATTTTGGTCCAGTGGTAGGCTATCTTGATTTTGTAACCATTTTCTTTTTATCTAATTTTTTTTTTCAAGAATATATGTTTCCTAGTATAAGATAATAAGTTTCAAATTTTATTTTCTTTTGATTAAGAATATGTGTTTCCTTGTACAAAGTCACAAGTTTAAATCCAAAAAACAATAAAATATGAATACTCTCAACATTTCATTTCATTTAAATTGAAATTATTATATATTGTGTGTAGGTCTCACTATTTTTAACTTGACCATATAACAATTATTTTTTTATTTGCCATTTTGTATAATGAAATTCATTATATGTATTTTGTTGATTAACATTATATTATATATATTTTGTTGATATGTATGGTGTTTAGGTTTTTTTATAGTTCAAATTAAAATTGGTGAGGGGCATCACTATTTTGAACTATGGTTTTTTATCTTAATCACTATTTTGGGTTTCATGTTCTTTTGTCTTAACTTTAACAGCATAACAATTGTCTTTTCATTCACTCTTTTGTTTTGGGTCTGGTGGTCCTCTATCTTGACCTTGACTACATAACAAGTGTCTTTTCATCTCCTTTTGTCATTGTATGATGAAACTTTATTCATATTTCTCTAGATGGTCCCGAGGTTTCATTCTATTCAAATTGAAATTGGTGCATCGGTATCACTATTTTGGGCCATGTGGTCCTCTATCTTTGCTGTATAAAAATTATTTGTTTATCCACCCGTTTATTATTGTATAATGAAACTCATTAATATTATATGTATTATGTTCATATGTCTCTAGATGCTACTAAGGTTTCCTTCCATTCAAATTGAAATTGATGAATCGGTATCACTATTTTGGGCCCCATGGTCCTCTATCTTGACCTTGGTTGCATAGCAATTGTCTTTTCATCCACTCTTTTGTCATTGTATAATGAAATTCACTAATATTATATGTATTATATTCATATGTCTCTACATGCTCTCAAGGTTTCCTTCCATTCAAATTGAAATTGGTGTGTCGGTATCACTATTTTGGGCCAGTGGTCCTCAATCTTAACCTTGGCTCCATAACAATTGTCTTTTCATCCACCCTTTTGTCATTGTATTATGAAACTCATTAATATTATATGTATTATGTTCATATGTCCCTAGATGCTCTTGAGGTTTCCTTCCATTCAAATTGAAATTGGTGTGTCGTATCACTATTTTGAGCCCATGGTCCTTTATCTTGACCTTGACCGCATAACAATTGTCTTTTCATCCACCCTTTTGTTGTTGTATAATAAAATTCATCCATCAATATCACTATTTTGAGCCTTGTGGTCCTCTATCTTGACCTTAAGTGCATAACAATTGACTTTTCATCCACCATTTTGTCATTCTATAATAAAACTCATTAACATTAATGATATATTTATCCATAGTTTTAGGTTTTATTATTATATATTTATAAGCATTGCTCTTGGTTAATAATTTTCAATAATTTTGTGAAAATTTTATGTTACGATCTCTTTAATATTCTTTTTAATTATTATTATTATTATTTTAATTTAAAATTGTTATTTTAAATCAGTTTTAAATGTTTTTATTTGAATAAACAATTATTGATTTCAAATTTACTTTGTATATCATTTTGTACATCATTTGTTAAAATATATAGAATTTTTTTATTTTTTTATTAAATTGATAGACATTTTTTTTTAATAGGATAGAAAATATAAAATAGGACGATGAAAACACAACCAATAATTGTGTTTTCTTTAAATTCAATCCTCCAATAATTTAATTGTTGATCTATTGATTATGGAATTAAAAATATCTATATTATTGATGGATAATAATTCCTATCAACATTCATCATCTACTACTATTAATATACTACTATTAATATGGATATGATAATTCATATAAAATTTTAAAAGTCAAACTTACATACTATATATCCATAAACGTTTCCATCAATTCATAATTTGAGTACAGTGATTGCTAACCAATTTGACTTCATATCAAACTTGTATGATGATATCCATGTAAACATTGTCTCATTATCATTTCTATGGACACGATGATTGCTAACCAACTTTGCTTAAATATAAAGCTTGTGTCACTATACCCATTAACTTTGCCATCAATTCAGAACCTGGGCACTACAATCATTAACTAATTTAACTTAAATGCCAAGCGTATATGCGTGTATATCTTTTAAATTTAAAACTCTCAGTTATAAATTATGAAACAACATTTCTTGGATAGTATTTTTCAAATTTAAAAGCATTAATTCAAACAAAAGGTTTTGAAATTGGAAGAACATTTTTGTTTCAAATTCAACGTAGTTTTTTTATTTCTTACTATGATTAATCAAATTTCATTATTCTTTGTTCATGCATATTGAATGCAAGTAACAAACTTGACATAAGTATCAAGACAGTGTCACTATATACCCATAAACTTTGTGATCAATTTCATAACTTGGTCACAATGAATGCTAACAAACTTGGGTACAATGAATGCTAGCAAATTTGGTTTAAATAATAAGCTTGTTGTGGCATAATTTTGGCTAAGTATTGGCATAAAGCAATGTTTAATAGAAGATAATCTACAAAAGACATGAAGCTACATAAGCATGAGTTCTCGAAACCATAGAACTTTGAGTAGTCAGAGTCCAAGGAGTCGTCTCATAAATTTTATGCCCCCAATCTCTCCAACCCTCTACCAATATTCTAAAGGTGCATACATTTTGTATAAGTGTGGGGCACTCGCATGAAGTTGATGGTCAAAAAAGTGGCAATGGGGTCTGCAAGGATGGCACACACATGAACATCCTCACATTCTCAGAAACATGCACACAAGCTTGTCAATTCAATGTCAAGTTAGTTTTCAAGAAAAAAAAGTGATTTCCTAAGCGTGTGTGCACTGCTATAATTATTTATTTGGAAAACATCGTGGTTTGTTTCTTACCTAATCGTGCAGTGCATTTTGAGGAGGCATTGAGAAATTTGAAGAGGCATTGTAGGAGTGTTAACTTCTTGTTTGATTGGTTCTAGGTATGTTTTCTAAACCTTCTTCTATTTTTATTTCATATATATTTTTTTAATTATAAAAACAAACAAAATGATATTTTTCTCTCTTTAAATGCAACATATTTAAATCACATGGAGCTTGCACTTGAATAAAACCCAAGCCCACCATCACTAAATGAAGATAGAACAAACCCCAACCCATAAACATGAAATGCAAACTTTGATATTGATGTAGTTCTTAGGTCATTAAGATCCCTGATACAATAWTTAAGAAACACTAGAGAGCCCTCATGCCTTTCACTAGCTACATTAGTGGATACCATTTTTTCTTCAATCGCTAATSCCCAAGGCYAGTTATCGCACATTTCTAATTACATGGCTAGAATGTTTGAGTATATAGGACGAGTTTGGATAGAAACCAAGTCAATGATCTAAACATTTCAAAACAAGATTTGATAGCCTTGTTTATTGACCCCATATCTAGAACACAACCTAGAGTGACAAAGAAGTGTATTTTCATGGACTAGTGCACGCACCAAAATTTTGTAGACAACTGAATGGATAGGTGGTTCATAGTTTTTAACAACCCCCCTGAAATAATAAGGAGGTCCCATTGTATTTCCTTAGAAAATTGTGGGCTCAATTTATCTTGGGTCACCATGTCAACTACTTTGATATTGGTGAATTGCAAGGGATGGGTCATGGGTCCACACAAGATCAAAAAAAATACTAGGAGTGATCCTTTGAGAGGGCCTCATCCTCCTAGGTGGAGGCCTAACCCCCCTACCCAACATCCTCCCATATCATAAAATAGTAGCCAGACTCAAATCTCCATTTTCATCTTGACCCATAGCATAGTACAACATAGCACATTCACAACACTATCTCCCCAGGAGGGATCTTCAGGTGATGTTGGTGGAGGGGTTGGGCCTTCAAACCCTACAACAAAGTCTATCTAGGAGAGACCACATGGACATAGTAGGCATTATATATATAGTTACAAATCACTAGTTTTATATATAGTTTATTGTGTGATTTTTTCCAATATCTAATAATTTCATTTGTGTAGTTGTTACGATCCAAGAGTAGACTTTCATCACCTCCAAACACATTAGTGAAAATTTCCAACACTGATGCAATAATGACAGTTTCCATCACTGAATTCCCCCCGCAGACAGGTGAAATCCCCCTTGGATTGGGTCTCCTTCGATCCAAGACAGAAGGGAAAAAAATGGACACTAAATTCCCCTAAGACTAATTTATATGTTCATTAATGAAATCACAAGAGAGAGAGAAAGAGGAAAATATGGATGGCTTACCTCTTTCATGTAGGTTTTCCTCATTACTCCAACTATTGAACTTTATCTCCAAGCTTCGAGTATGGAAGTAGCCCTCTTGCAAGAGATGAGACAATCCTCTTCTGCTACTGTATATCGTTAGACGAAAGTAGATTTATCTATGCTGGACTTAAAAAAGACAAATATAAACATTCATGAAATGAACAATGTAGACATTAATAGAAATAAACCAAGTTATATATTAAAAGTGGAAAGAAATGGAATATTTACAACCTCAATGACAATGCTGCAACAATTCCTCCAAGTTCTCATTTTTCCAGCCCCTTCGTGGATTACCAAACGATAGGTATGATGCTATGAACTACCTCCTCACAAGATCAAAGGTTAGACACTCTGAAAACTCTTCTCCCTCTCTCTTGAATGTCACGAGATCAAAGTTATGATATTCCCAAGTTCCCTTCTTAATCTATCACATAAGGAATTTGAATAATTTTCCAATTGAGAACTAACTCAACAATCCAAGGAGAAGATCACTCACTAGATCCACTAAATTGGGATCTCCAATATTTTTAGAGAGAAAATATCTCTCAAGGATTTTAGGGAGGAAATATCTCTCAAGATCCATCAAATTAGGATATTGTCTTGAGAAAATATCTCAACCATCCATGAGACTCTTGACTTCTCCTTGAGATTAGGAAACTAGATGTGAGGTGGAATCTCACACTAAATTAATTTCATTTTTTCAATAAAAATGAATAATAAATGTGCACATAGTATTTTGAACTTCATGTGATAAATTTCTCCCTCAACATGTCTAGGGATCATGAAAAACACTCCCTCACTTAAGTGTGACAAATATGTTTGTAACATATGCCCCATAAAGTGTGAGGTCAAAAGAAAAGTTGATGGTTGAAACACTTTAAAAATATGTGTGCAAAGGGTGTTGGAATAGGAGAGCCTAGCGGAAGATGCAATTAAACATCAAACAATTTATACATATCATCCATGAGGTAGGAATACCCATGCTCGAAATACACTTGACTCAAAGCATGGTCGTCGACCAAATACACTATGGATCCATGAAAGTACTGAATAATGATATGGCCACCAAATATACATCGTGGATCCATACCTCCATGACTCAATCGGGTTGTATCCATGAAAGAATACATAGTGGAGTTATGGTATGAGAAAACATAACCATAGACCAATACAAAGTGGATCTATGTGAAAACATATACATCAGTGAGATTGCCAGCATGATGAAGATATTGGAATCTTCTAAGTACTCAAATAGCCTCCATCGCAACCTGGGTGTCTGAGCAGTTCCCAAGGTCTTCATCTCAATCCCACAATGGTATGAATCTATCCATGTGAATATATGTGGTGACATCAAACATGGTAGAAACCAATAGATTACCAATCATTGATTCATATCATTAACAAGAACGAGGGAAAATGCCAATGATGAAAATGACTCCCAAGGTACCCTAATACATTCCAACAAATGTGAACAAATGAGTTTAAGTTGAAAAATCGTGGAATCATTCTATCAGAGGCCAATTATGTAAAATTTCTACTGAAGGTGAGGAGACTTGGCATTGATGCATGAAGATTCCAAGGTACTAACTAGTTTCTAATTCTAATTCCTAGGTAATGTGTTAAAGTCAATAGGAACAGACTCATCGAAGGAGGGCCATGATGTATCCCCCATCATCGACATGAAACTGAAACAGGAAAGTGATGTAAGATGATAGATCAAATGAGCACAAACTGACATAAGGATGAAGGTTGGTAATACTGCAGAGTGGTTGGTTTGAAGTGAAGCTTCCCTTGAACATTGTGAGGCACTTGCAACATTGACTTGAGCATATAAGAACCAAAACATAGTGCAAAGATCACATGGGAAATCTTCGAATAAAGGAGTAGAGATCAATCATGTGATTGGTATGAATCAAATACAAGTAGATTACCCAACTGTAATACAATATGAAAACATCTGCCATGTTCAACAGTGACAAAAAACAGTTTCCATAATGCTTTCCAAAAAACTGATCCACTTCCCTCAAATTTTCCCCCACCATGAATGGCAAGTACCTATTTTTTTTTATAAATGAGATTGAGGAGGATAATATATGTTTGGTATAGCTCATCTTCAATGATTCCCCCATCACATGTTTAACGAACCTAAAAAAGGAGGGCTTCGATCCCATATATCCCATAGCAGTCCTTCAATGTATAATTTTATGAACCCAAAGAAGGTAAACTCAACGGTATTTTCATGTTTAGAGAGTTTGAAAAGAACTTAAAGAAGACTCCAAATGTATTATTTTTCATAAATTAGTCCCCCAAGCCTGAAAAAGTATAAAACAATACAAGGGAGAAGTCTTGTAGCCAAGGTTTACTAGAGTATTCATTTTTTTTAATTAGTTCATCTGGTCCCAAAAAAAGGGTTAAACTTACATCGAATAGACGCCCCTTCAAATCAATTTAATGAGTGTGAAAGGAAACAAGCTCACTCGACAATCATTTCATTTTTAGCGAGTCTAAAAAGAACTTAAAGGAGACTCCAAAGAGTTCCTTTTTCATACAGTTTTTACGAGCCCGAAAAAGTGATAAAAATATGCTCGGTTGTCTGCTTCATTTTTTAATGAGCTTGACACAGAGAATAAAAATGTTCTCGGGGTTGGTTTCATTTTTACACAAGCTTGAAAATTGGAAATTGCAATTGCAGATCGCCACGGTATTCTGTTCATATGTTTCCGGATACTCCCGAGGTTTCCATCCAGTTATGGTAATCCATCCATATCCATCAATAATATAGACATTTTTAATTCCATAAACAATAGATCAACAATTAAATTATTGGAGGATTGAATTTAAAGAAAACACAATTATTGGTTGTGTTTTCACCATCCTATTTTATACTCTTTATCCTATTTTTAAAATAAAAATGTCTGTCAATTTAATATCCTATCTATAAACATTCATCATCTACTACTATTAAATTAATATGGATATGGTAATCCATATAAAATTATTGCTAAGTCAAATTTACATACATCCATAAACGTTTCCATTAATTCATAATTTGAGTACAGTGATTGCTAACCAATTTGACTTCATATCAAATTTGAATGCTAACCAATTTGACTTCATTCCATCAATTCATAATTTGAGTACAGTGATTGCTAGTCAATTTGACTTCATATCAAATTTGAGTGCTAACCAATTTGACTTCATTCATAATTATTCATAATTTGAGTACAGTGATTGCTAACCAATTTGACTTCATATCAAATTTGAGTACAGTGATTGCTAACCAATTTGATATCCACGTAAACATTGTCTCGTTATCATTTCTATGGACACGATGATTGCTAACCAACTTTGCTTAAATGTAAAGCTTGTGTCACTATACCCATTAACTTTGGCATCAATTCAGAACTTGGGCACTACAATCATTAACTAATTTAACTTAAATGCCAAGCGTATATGCCTGTATATCTTTTAAATTTAAAACTTTCAGTTATAAATTATGAAACAACATTTCTTGGATAGTATTTTTCAAATTTAAAAGCATTAATTCAAACAAAAGGTTTCGAAATTGTAAGAACATTTTTGTTTCAAATTCAACGTAGTTTTTTTATTTCCTACTATGATTAATCAAATTTCATTATTCTTTGTTCATGCATATTGAATGCAAGTAACAAACTTTGGATAGTATTTTTCAAATATAAAAGCATTAATTCAAACAAAAAGTTTTGAAATTGGAAGAACATTTTTGTTTCAAATTCAACGTAGTTTTTTTATTTCTTATTATGATTAATCAAATGTCATTATTCTTTGTTCATGCATATTAAATGCAAGTAACAAATTTGACATAAGTATCAAGCTGGTGTCACTATATACCCATAAACTTTGTGATCAATTTCATAACCTTGTCACAATGAATGCTAACAAACTTGGGCACAATGAATTCTAGCAAATTTGGTTTAAATAGCAAGCTTGTTGTGGCATAATTTTGACTAAGTATTGGCATAAAGCAATGTTTAATAGAAGATAATCTACAAAAGACATGAAGCTACATAAGCATGAGTTCTCGAAACCATAGAAATTTGAGTAGTCAAAGTCCAAGGAGTCGTCTCATAAATCTTATGCCCCCAATCTCTCCAACCCTCTATGATTTCCCTAAAGGTTGCGTACATTTTGTATAAGGGTATTGGGGCACTTGCGTAAGTTGATGGTCAAAAGGTGGCAATGGGGTCTGGGGATGGACACTACGCATGAACAATGCTCACATTCTAGAAACATGCACAAGCTTACACACATGAACATGCTCACATTCTCAGAAACATGCACACAAGCTTGCCAACTCAATGTCAAGTTAATGTTTTCAAGAAAAAATGTGATTTCCTAAGCGTGTGTGCACTGCTATAATTATTTATTTGGAAAACATTGTGGTTTCTTTCTTACCTAATTGTGCGGTGCATTTTGAGGAGGCATTGAGAAATTTGAAGAGGCATTGTAGGAGTGTTAACTTCTTGGTTGACTGGTTCTAGGTATGTTTTCTAAACCTTCTTCTATTTTTATTTCATATATATTTTTTAATTATAAAAAAAAACAAAATGATATTTTTATCTCTTTAAATGCAACATATTTAAATCACATGGAGCTTGCACTTGAATAAAACCCATGCCCACCATTACTAAATGAAGATAGAACAAACCCCAACCCATAAACATGAAATTGCAGATCGCCACGGTATTCTGTTCATATGTCTCCGGATACTCCCGAGGTTTCCATCCAGTTATATTGAAATTGGTGTGTCGGTATCACTATTTTGGGCCGAGTGGTCCTCTAGCTTGACCTTGACCCCATAACAATTCTCTTTTATTTAAAAAAGCAATTATCGTTTATTTTGGTCCACTGTTAGTAAACTATTTTCTTTTTATTATTATTATTTTTTTTTTCAAAGAATATATGTTTACTAGTATAAGGTAACAAGTTTCAAATTTTATTGTCTTTTAGTTAAGAATATGTATTTCCTTGTACAAGATCATAAGTTCAAATCCAAAAAACAGTAAAATATGAATACTCTCAACATTTCATTTCATTTAAATTGAAATTATTGTATATTGTATGTAGGTCTCACTATTTTTAACTTGACCATATAACAATTATTTTTTTATTTGTCATTTTGTATAATGAAACTCATTATATGTATTTTGTTGATTAATATTATATTATATGTATTTTGTTGATATGTATGGTGTTTAGGTTTTTGTTAGTTCAAATTGAAATTGGTGAGGGGCATCGCTATTTTGAATTATGATTTTTTATCTTAATCACTATTTTGGGTTTCATGTTCTTCTATCTTAACTTTGACGGCATAACAATTGTCTTTTCATTCACTCTTTTGTCTTGGGTCTCGTGGTCCTCTATCTTGACCTTGACTACATAACAATTGTCTTTTCATCTCCTTTTGTCATTGTATGAAGAAACTTTGTTCATATTTCTCTAAATGCTTCCAAGGTTTCATTCTATTCAAATTGAAATTGGTACATCGGTATCACTATTTTGGGCCATATGGTCCTCTATCTTTGCTGTATAAAAATTATCTTTTTATCCACCCATTTATTATAGTATAATGAAACTCATTAATATTATATGTATTATGTTCATATGTCTCTATCTTGACCTTAACCGCATAACAATTGTCTTTTCATCCACCCTTTTGTCATTGTATAATGAAACTCGTCCATCAATATAACTATTTTGAGCCTTGTGGTCCTCTATCTTGACCTTAAGTGCATAACAATTGACTTTTCATCCACCATTTTGTCATTGTATAATAAAACTCAATAATATTAATGATATATTTATTCATAGTTTTAGCTTTTATTATTATATATTTATAAGCATTGCTCTGTTAATAATTTTCAATAGCTTTGTGAAAATTCTATATTACCATCTCTCCAATATTCTTTTTAATTATTATTATTATTATTATTTTAATTTAAAACTATTATTTTAAATTAATTTTAAATATTTTTATTTGAATAAACAATTATTGATTTCAAATTTACTTTTTACATCATCTGTTAAAATAGATAGAATTTTTTTAATTTTTTTTTTGTTAAAATAGATAGATTTTTTTTAATTTTTTATTAAATTGATAAATATTTTTATTTTAAAAATAGGATAGAGAATATAAAATAGGATGGTGAAAACACAACCAATAATTGTGTTTTCTTTAAATTCAATCCTCCAATAATTTAATTGTTGATCTATTGATTATGGAATTAAAAATGTTTATTGATATTATTGATGGACAATAATTCCTATTAACATTCATCATCTACTACTATTAATATGGATATGGTAATTCATATAAAATTATAAGCTGGTGTCAAATTTGATATGAAGTCAAATTGGTTAGCACTCAAATTTTATATAAAGTCAAATTGGTTAGCAATCACTGTACTCAAATTATGAATGGATGGAAACGTTTATGGATATATAGTATGTAAATTTGACTTAGCAATAATTTTATATGGATTACCATATCTATATTAGTAGTACTAGATGATGAATGTTTATAGATAGGATATTAAATTGATAGATGATAGAGAGTATAAAATAGGATGGTGAAAACACAACTAATAATTGTGTTTTTTTTAAATTCAATCCTCTAATAATTTAATTATTGATCTATTGATTATGGAATTAAAAATATCTATATTATTGATGGATATGGATATGGATTATCATAAAAATGTCTATCAATTTAATATCCTATCTATAAACATTCATCATCTACTATTATTAATATGGATATGGTAATCCATATAAAATTATTGCTAAGTCAAATTTACATACTATATATCCATAGACGTTTCCATCAATTCATAATTTCAGTACAGTGATTGCTAACCAATTTGACTTCATATCAAATTTGAGTGCTAACCAATTTGACTTCATATCAAATTTGAGTGCTAACCAATTTGACTTCATATCAAATTTGAGTACAGTGATTGCTAACCAATTTGATATCCACGTAAACATTGTCTCGTTATCATTTCTATGGACACGATGATTGCTAACCAACTTTGCTTAAATGTAAAGCTTGTGTCACTATACCCATTAACTTTGGCATCAATTCAGAACTTGGGCACTACAATCATTAACTAATTTAACTTAAATGCCAAGCGTATATGCGTGTATATCTTTTAAATTTAAAACTTTCAGTTATAAATTATGAAACAACATTTCTTGGATAGTATTTTTCAAATTTAAAAGCATTAATTCAAACAAAAAGTTTTGAAATTGGAAGAACATTTTTGTTTCAAATTCAGCGTAGTTTTTTTTATTTCTTACTATAATTAATCAAATTTTATTATTCTTTGTTCATGCATATTGAATGCAAGTAACAAACTTGACATAAGTATTAAGTCAGTGTCACTATACACCCATAAACTTTGTGATCAATTTCATAACGTGGCCACAATGAATGCTAACAAACTTGGGAACAATGAATGCTAGCAAATTTGGTTTAAATAGCAAGCTTGTTGTGGCATAATTTTGACTAAGTATTGGCATAAAGCAATGTTTAATAGAAGATAATTTACAAAAGACATGAAGCTACATAAGCATGAGTTCTTGAAACTATAGAAATTTGAGCAGTCAGAGTCCAAGGAGTCATCTCATAAATCTTATGCCCCCAATCTCTCCAACCCTCTACCAATTTCCTAAAGGTGCATACATTTTGTATAAGTGTGGGGCACTCGCATGAAGTTGATGGTCAAAAAAGTGGCAATGGGGTCCGCAAGGATGGGCACACACATGAACATGCTCACATTCTCAGAAACATGCACACAAGCTTGCCAACTCAATGTCAAGTAAATGTTTTCAAGAAAAAATGTGATTTCCTAAGCGTGTGTGCACTGCTATAATTATTTATTTGGAAAACATCGTGGTTTCTTTCTTACCTAATCGTGCAGTGTATTTTGAGGAGGCATTGAGAAATTTGAAGAGGCATTGTAGGAGTGTTAACTTCTTGTTTCATTGGTTCTAGGTATGTTTGCTAAACCTTCTATTTTTTTTCATATTTTTTTTTTAATTATAAAAACAAACAAAATGATATTTTTCTCTCTTTAAATGCAACATATTTAAATCACATGGAGCTTGCACTTGAATAAAACCCAAGACCACCATCACTAAATGAAGATAGAATAAACCCCAACCCATAAACATGAAATGAAAACTTTGATATTGATGTAGTTCTTAGGTCATTAAGATCCCTGATACATTATTTAAGAAACACTAGAGAGCCCTCATGCCTTTCACTAGCTACATTAGTGGATACCATTTTTTCTTCAATCACTAATGCCCAAGGCCAGTTATCGCACATTTCTAATTACATGGCTAGAATGTTTGAGTATATAGGACGAGTTTGGATAGAAACCAAGTCAATGATATAAACATTTCAAAACAAGATTTGATAGCCTTGTTTATTGACCCCATATCTAGAACACAACCTAGAGTGACAAAGAAGTGTATTTTCATGGACTAGTGCACCCACCAAAATTTTGTAGACAACTGAATGGATAGGTGGTTCATGGTTTTTAACAACCCCCCTGAAATAATAAGGAGGTACCATTGTATTTCCTTAGAAAATTGTGGGCTTAATTTATCTTGGGTCACCATGTCAACTACTTTGATAATGGTGAATTGCAAGGGGTGGGTCATGGATCCACACAAGATCAAAAAAATACTAGGAGTGATCCATTGAGAGGGCCTCATCCTCCTAGGTAGAGGCCTAACCCCCCTACCCAACATCCTCCCATATCATAAAATAGTAGCCAGACTCAAATCTCCATTTTCATCTTGACCCATAGCATAGTACAACATAGCACATTCACAAGACTATCTCCCCAGGAGGGATCTTTAGGTGATGTTGGTGGAGGGGTTAGGCCTTCAAACCCTACAACAAAGTCTATCTAGGAGAGACCACATGGACATAGTAGGCATTATATATATAGTTACAAATCACTAGTTTTATATATAGTTTATTGTGTGATTTTTTCCAATATCTAATAATTTCATTTGTGTAGT
>SNQJ01S0031911.1:104727-129952 GCA_010110895.2 Picea sitchensis | reverse complement strand
ATCCTTCTAGAAGCGGAAGCTTCTATTAGGTCTTCTTACATCCGCCTTATTCTATTTTATTGAAAGGTCTTATTAATATTGACCTTTATTACATCCGAATACATTGATCTACCTATGTGCGGGTTAGGACCTTAACATAAGCAACAAAATATATGCGTTTCTTATCCACCATAGTTCCATAATTCTAACATAGGGATCCTACCTACTAGTTTATTACTAATAATAATAAATAATAAATCTTAGCAATCATTTGCAGGCATAGCATTCATCGTTGCGTTTTAAGCGTCAACACGTTGGATGATTTTTATGAACCAGAATGATCCAGATTTTATGAGCAGAACGAAATGATTATTAATAGATGCTTAACAAAAAATAACAGAGATACAGTAAAACTAGTTTTCTATTCAATAAGGAAATAAGCTGAAATTGTAAAATGCAACGGAAAACAAGCTTGCTAGAATGGTGGCGGCTTATCTCTGAGAAGAGATGTGACGACTGCGCTCATTCGCAAGAAGATTGTTACAATGAGGCTTTGAAGGCCTTTTACAATAAAAAAGAATTTCAAAAACCCTAGACGTCCAAAAACCTAACCCTAGGAAATGAAGCGCCAAAAGTCATGTGGGCCCCATTTGGGTAAGTTAGTATATCAACTTCCCAGGGTTGTAACTTTTGCATACGATATTCGTTTTAGGCGCACGATAGCCCGTTGGAAAGTTCTAACCGAGAAGAGAAATTTCCGACTGGCCCAGGTCAATGTCATTGGTAGTCACCTGGGCCCCAAATCCCAAAAAACGTCGTTTAGGTCCTCAAAATGACCCTGAAAGTTTGGAACCCAAAAAAATACCGAAAAATTGCCAAGGTGGAAAACTGTTTTTTGAGCCAGTGGAATAGGTGGGTGGCCACCGATATCCACTTGGATCAATCCTCCCTTCTTAGGAATCAATGGTATCCATTGCGTTGAGTTCCCCCATCTGATGAGGAAATTTCTATTGAATTTGGCCCCGGGTGAGCCACTTGCCTTGGTGTAAGAGTTGGCCTGCTTTGATGACTCGATAAAGTGGGATCTTTTGTTGTCGAGTGCCCTTGATCTGTGTGTCCACAATATGATCACTAGATGCCTATTATATGCAGTCAGGGTTGAGCTACGTTGGTGTTAGTTGTTCTGCTACTTCTGAGGTGTCCAATAATGGTGGGAAATAAGGTCGAAGGAGATCCACGTTGAACACTAGGTGCAGGCCAAGGAAAGGAGGAATGTTGAGCTCAAAAGCATTATCCCCACAACCTTGGTGATGGTGTACGACCCATAACAGAGTGGGCAACGCTTCCGATGGGGTCCTGTAATGATCCGAATTTATGCAGGAATGCAACAGAATACACAAATAACCATGAATACAAAGATGCAGTGGAAATAAAACTTCATTTCATTAATATCAAAGAACTGAAATTTGTTTACAGACATAATAGAAATAAACTAGCTAGGGCATTGGTAGCTTATCTTTGAGAAGAGATGTGTCGCCTACATGCCTATGAAATATTTGTTACAATTAGGCTTGAAGGCCTATATATTTTTGAGAAACAATGGAAACCCCCAACATCCAAAAACCTAACCCTAGGAGATGAAACATCCAAATATGGGCCCCGTTGGGGTAAATTGGTACATCAATTTCTCAGGGTCGTAACTTTGGCATACTATCTCCATTTGATGCATATGATACATCGTTAGAAATATCTATCTGAGGACTACCACCATTGATAGAAAATCATATGGTTGATAATAGATTAACTTTTGTCGACCAGACCATGCCCAAAAAACATTGTTTAGGGACTCAAAACGGTTCCGGAAGTTCAAGAGCCGAAAAACTGCCAAAAATAATAAATTATGCTACAATTAAGGAAAATGAAAAACTGAAAGAAACAATGGTGGGGGTCCAAGTGGAATAGGCGGGTGGACACCAATATCCACCTAGATATTTCCTCCACCTTTAGGAAGAAATGGTCCCCATTGCGTTGAGTTCCTCCATGAGATGAGGAAACTTCTACTGAACTTGGTCCCTGGTGAGCCACTTGCCCTAGTGAAGGAGTTGGCCTTCGTTGACAACTCGATACAGCTGGATCCTCTACTGGTGGGTGTTCTTGATCTATGTGTCCATAATCCGATCAGTTGTAGCTTGTTCCCTGTAGTCTAGGTTTAACTCTGTTGGTGTGAGTTGTTATGCCATGTCAGATGTATCCAGCAGAGGTGGAAAGTAAGGCCGAAGGCGATCCACATTGAACACTAGGTGAATACCAAGGAATGGTGGGATACTTAGCTTGAAGGAATTGTTTCCTATAGCCTTGGTGGTGGTTTATGGCCCATATCGGAGCAGGCGAAGCTTGCAGTGGGGTTCAGCGAGGCGCTCCTTCTGAAAATGTAGCCACACTTTGTCGCCCACCTGGAAATTGTGTTGCACCCAATGTTGATCATGCCGCTGCTTGTACTTAGCATTGGCTCTATCCAATATGTCATGAAAATGTTGGAGAATGTGTTGAATGTGCTCAATGAAGTTGTTTTCCTTGGCAGCCTCAGACTGGACATGAGCTGAATCAACCTGAGTAGATGCAAATGGTATGGTTATGTCAATGGGACATAATGGCTGGAATCACAAGCCCACCTGAAAGAGGTTGTGGTTGGTTGATATGTGGAGGGCCCGGTTATAGCTATGTTGTACATAGGGGAGGATCTCATCCTAGGTCCATGGATTCTTATAGTTGTACATGCACAAAATGTGTAAGATCATCCTGTTGACAACCTCTGTTTGGCCATCAGTTTTCGGATGGAACGCTGTGGACTTGGTGAGCTTGGTGTCCAACATTGACCAGAGGATGGACCAAAATGTACTGAGGAACCTACTATCCCAATCTAAGATGATAGACTATGGGATCCCAAAGTGTACCCACACTTTTTCAAATAAGAATTTAGAAATGGCTTCTGTTGTGATATTCTTCTTGCAAACCACCATAATGGCCATCTTCGAGAATCTGTCGACGACCACGAAAACACAGTCGTTGCCATGCTTAGTAGAAGGAAGACCTAGCATGTAATCCATGGAGATGGATTCCTAAGGTCGAATAGGGGTAGGCAGCTGAGTATAGAGGCCTTGCTTCTTGATGGTCGGTTTGGCAATGGCGCAGACAGTGCAGGATCTGATGTACTTCCCAACATTTTGTCGAAGGTTTGACCAATAGAAATACTTTTGTATTACTTCCATTGTTTTCTCGACCTTGAAATGACCAACGACCTGACTATAGTGCACTTCTCAAATCATCTTGGCATGCTCGCTTGAAGGAACACAAAGGTGTCCCAGGTGACATAGTAGTGCATCCTGGAGGTGAAAATTTGGAACTCGGTTACCCTCCAAGAGTGTCTTGTATGTGTGGCCGAAATCTGGATTTCTCTTGTAGAGAAGCGACCAATCATAAGTCTCATGCCCACAAGAGTTGAGCATGGTGGTTATCATCACGATTGGTGTTTGGCTAAGGTAGTCTGCAACATTATTGGTGCTACCCTTCTTATACTTGATGTTCAAATGAAACTGTTGCAGATATGTGGACCACTTCTGATGGCGATCATTCCGTAACTTCCCTTGTGCCTGTATGAACTACAGGGGATGGTGGTATGTGTGGATGATCGTTTCCTTCCCCAAAATGTAATGCTTCCACTGTCAGAAATCCTGGACAATGGAATACATTTCTTATTCATAAGTGGGATACTTTTAGACCGTGTCAGATAGTTTCACACTGTGATATGCCATTGGATGCTCCTGTTGAGTAAGAAATTCCCCAATAGCATAGTCAGATGCATCTGTCTCAATATCAAATGGTTGTTGCAAGTTTGGTAATGTGAGCATTAGGGCACAACAGAGGTGATGTTTCAATTCTACGAACACGTTCTGTTGAGATTCTGACCAAAATAATTTTTCTTTCACTCCTCCCTTGTTGACTTGACTCAATGTCCAAGTGATATGAGAGAATCCCAACATGAACTTGCGGTAGAAATTAGCAAGACCCAGAAAGTTTCGAATCTCTGTTAGAGTGGTCGGGGCTGGCCAATCCCGGATGAATTTGATATTGGTTGGATCCATATGCACCCCACGCTCATCAATAATGTATCCCAAATACTGAACCTGGGTCATGCCAAAAGTGCACTTCTCCAAATTGGCACACAACTTGTGTTTCTGCAGTGTTTGGAATACCTGTCAGATGTGGTGGAGGTTCTCTTCCCAAGTCTGGCTGAAGATCAGGATGNCATCTTGGCATGCTCGCTTGAAGGAACACAAAGGTGTCCCAGGTGACATAGTAGTGCATCCTGGAGGTGAAAATTTGGAACTCGGTTACCCTCCAAGAGTGTCTTGTATGTGTGGCCGAAATCTGGATTTCTCTTGTAGAGAAGCGACCAATCATAAGTCTCATGCCCACAAGAGTTGAGCATGGTGGTTATCATCACGATTGGTGTTTGGCTAAGGTAGTCTGCAACATTATTGGTGCTACCCTTCTTATACTTGATGTTCAAATGAAACTGTTGCAGATATGTGGACCACTTCTGATGGCGATCATTCCGTAACTTCCCTTGTGCCTGTATGAACTACAGGGGATGGTGGTATGTGTGGATGATCGTTTCCTTCCCCAAAATGTAATGCTTCCACTGTCAGAAATCCTGGACAATGGAATACATTTCTTATTCATAAGTGGGATACTTTTAGACCGTGTCAGATAGTTTCACACTGTGATATGCCATTGGATGCTCCTGTTGAGTAAGAAATTCCCCAATAGCATAGTCAGATGCATCTGTCTCAATATCAAATGGTTGTTGCAAGTTTGGTAATGTGAGCATTAGGGCACAACAGAGGTGATGTTTCAATTCTACGAACACGTTCTGTTGAGATTCTGACCAAAATAATTTTTCTTTCACTCCTCCCTTGTTGACTTGACTCAATGTCCAAGTGATATGAGAGAATCCCAACATGAACTTGCGGTAGAAATTAGCAAGACCCAGAAAGTTTCGAATCTCTGTTAGAGTGGTCGGGGCTGGCCAATCCCGGATGAATTTGATATTGGTTGGATCCATATGCACCCCACGCTCATCAATAATGTATCCCAAATACTGAACCTGGGTCATGCCAAAAGTGCACTTCTCCAAATTGGCACACAACTTGTGTTTCTGCAGTGTTTGGAATACCTGTCAGATGTGGTGGAGGTTCTCTTCCCAAGTCTGGCTGAAGATCAGGATGNCTACACATGAGGTTGTGAATGGCAGCAAGATGTCTTCCATCAACCTCATGAAGGTTGTGGGAGCATTCATCAACCTGAAAGGCATTACCAGCCATTCAAAAATGCCCTCCTTGGCTTTGAAGGTATTCTTCCACACATTAGATGGTTTGATTGGTACCTGGTGATACCCAGACTTCAAGTCGGTCTCGCTAAAATATTTCTCCCCTTTGAGTTGGTCCAGAAGGTTATCAATCCATGGGATCGGGTACCTATTCCAGAAAGTGATCTTGTTCAGCTCCTGATAGTCAATACATAGTCTCCAAGTCCCATCCTTCTTCTGCACCAACATGATCGAGCTCCCACAGGGTGATGAACTTGTCTGGATGTGACCTTTTTGCAACAAATCTTGAATTTTTCGCTTAATTTCACCATTCTCTAGAATAGAGCACCGATAGATTGGTCCATTGGGTAGCGATGCACCTGGGGTTAGATCGATGGGGTGCTTGACCAGACAGTGCAGAGGCACCCTTGCGGGTGAGGTGAACATGTCTCGATACTCTTCCACGACATAGTCCATTTTTTGTTGTTGTGTAGAGGAGCCATGTCTGGAGGTCGTGGCCACAGTCTTCTTCTTGCCCTGAGGGCAGATCATCAGGAAAAAAAAATTCCCAGTTTTGGAAATGATCTTACTGCATTTCTTTGCAGTAACCAAAGAGAGAGTGACAGGCAGTGGTAGCTCTAGTATCCTTTACAACTTATTTCCCAAGGTAAAAATAACAACATGAGGCCGAGAGTCATACACACATGTTGCTTCCACAAGTATGGTTGGATTAATAATACATCACAAATATCAAGAGGAGCAATGTCACATAATACCTCATCGGTGAAGGGCTTGATGCTATAGGGAAGGAGACATTGTTGGCTAACACGAAGATCCCGTCCTTGGTGAAGCCACCCAATGGTGTATAGTTGTGGGTGTGCTGTGGTCGGCAAGCCCAACTGCTTCACGAACTTTGCTGAAATGAGGTTATTTTGGCTCCCACTGTCGACAATGAACTGAAGAGGGAAACCCTTTACCCACATTTGGGAGTGAAAGAGATGCTCCTCCTCCTCTGGATCTTTCGTTTCTTCCTTTTGGATCTTCATGGTGGCAACGGTGGCATTGGGCTCCACATCGATAATCTGCTTCCCTTTTTCATTCCCCTTCTCGGGTTCTGATTTAGTGTCGGATCATGCATCTGATTCAGAAGCCCTCATATCAGCCACCAGTGACTGTTTGGCCTGACACTCGTGTTGTGAGTGGATCTCTTATGGAACTCACAACACTTTCCCATGTCCTTCTTTGGCTTCACAATGTTGTTATTTTATTGCGGCTTTGACTGGTTGTCTTGAGCCACCTTGCCTTGGCTTTGTCCTTTGTGCTGTGATTTGGAGGCACCTTTCGCTTTCTTTTGATTCACAAATCCAAAGTATCACTTCTTTTGTTTGAATTTCTACTCAATATTGGCAGCATACTGGTATGCCATACCAAGCGAGGAGATGTCGAGGAACTCCATTTCCTCCTGAATGTATCTGTGTAGATAATTGTGCTACTTCAACACCAAATGTTTCTCTGAATCTTTGATACCCAACTTTGTGTGTAGGTTATGGAACAGATTTGTCATCTCATGCACATCTTGATCCCTTTGTTGTCATAGCGTAGTCCATTGTATATACTTTTCCTCATAGCTCCCCACGGGATAATATTGTTCCTTTATGACGTCTCGAAAATAATTCAAAGTGGGTACGGCCGAGAACAGAGAGGGTTCCTCTTCGTCCTTTTTCTCACAAAAGGTTTCGCACCAGTCCTTGACATGGGGGGTGGCTTTGAGCAGTGAAAAAATAATCTACGGTGTCTGCAACTATTTAGCCATCAAATATGGGAATGTCAAAGTTTACTTGTACCTTAAAATGGGTTGCGCCTCTAGAGTGGTTGCTGGATGCAGATGCATCGCTAGTGGGCAATCGTTGAAGGATTTGGGCGAAGTTATCCATCATCGCATTCCTTTGTTTTTCAAGGGCCTACTAGAGCAATATTTTGATAGGGTCTCTTGCTCCCTTGTCTTTCTTTTCATCCCCCATGGGTGACCATAAGGGTTTTTGAGGTTGATCTTGCAAAGGTTCAACCAGATCGATCCCTAACTCCTTATACCCCGACCTCGTTGGGGACATGCAAAGAAGGATCGAGAAAGAGCAGACCGCTCTGATACCATTGATCCGAATTTATGCAGGAATGCAATAGAATACACAAATAACCATGAATACAAAGATGTAGTGGAAATAACACTTCATTTCATTAATATCAAAGAACTGAAATTTGTTTATAGACAGAAAAGAAATAAACTAGCTAGGGTGCTGGTAGCTTATCTCTGAGAAGAGATGTGGTGGACACAGGCCTTTGAACTCTTTGTTACAATGAGGCTCGAAGGGATATATATTATTGAGAAACAATGGAAACCCTCAACATCCAAAAACCTAACCCTAGAAGATGAAATTCCAGAATATGGGCCCCGTCGGGGTAAATTGGTACATCAATTTCTCGGGGTCGTAACTTTGGAATACTATATTTGTTTGACGCATATGATACATCATTAGAAAGATCTATTCGAGAACTACAACTGTTGACAACAAATGTCATGGATCAAAATGAACCAACATTCACTGACTGGACCATGCCTAAAAAACGTTGTTTAGGGCCTAAAAACGTCTCCAGAAGTTGAGGACCCGAAAAATTGCCAAAAATAGTAAATTGTGCTACAATTAAGGAAAATGAAAAACTGAAAGAAATAGTGGGGGGTCCAAGTGGAATAGGTGGGTGGCCACCAATATACACCTGGATCATGTAAGTCATTATTTCTGCAAGTGCAACCAAAATTTTCCACCCACCTGAAACTTATGTGGCACCCGATGTTGATCATGGCGTTGTTTGTACTTTTCATTGGACTTTTGTAGGATATCCTGAACCTGCTGGTGGATGTGTTGGATTCGCTCAATCAATCGGGTGGATTTTTCATCTTCATTTGGAGCAAGAGATGAGTTGGGTGAGGTGACCACAAGGGGAAGTGCAACATCTATGGGACCCAATGGTTGAAATCCCAACCCCACTTGAAAGGGGCTGTGGCCGGTTGAGCTATGCAGGTCTCGGTTGTAGCTATGCTAGACATAGGGAAGAATCTCATCCCATTTGTGAGGGTTCTTGGAATTATACATGCATAGGATATGCACGATCATTCGATTTATGACCTCGTTTTGGCCATCTATCTGGGGGTGGAAGGCCGTGGATTTGGTGAGCTTGGTGTCTAGTAGTGACTAGAGGCTCGACCAGAATGTGCTGAGAAATCGACTGTCCTGATATGAGACAATGGTTTGTGGGATTCCGAAATGTACCCAGACTTGTTCAAAGAAGAGCTTGGTAGTGGCCTATGTTGTGATTCTCTTCTTGTAGGCAACCAAATTCACCATCTTAGAAAAGCGATCAACAACCGCAAAAACAAAGTCATTTCTCCGCTTGGTGGATGGGAGGCAGGACATGTAGTCCATTGAGATGGATTCCCATGGTATGTCAGGAGTAGGAAGAGGGGTGTACAAGCCTTGTTTCTTAGTGGTCAGTTTGGCAATAGCACAGGCAGTGCAAGACCTACTATACTTGTTGAGATCCTGTCGAAGTTTCATCTAGTAGAAATGTTTCTGTAGCATTGCCACTATCTTTTCGACGTTGAAGTTTCATGCCACCTAACTGTAATGGGATTCCCAGATCAGATTCACTTGCTCTCTTGATGGAACACAAATATGGCCCAAATGACACAACAATCCATCTTGAATATGGAAATTATAGACAACTTTGTTTGCACCCAACATTTGGTAGGTGGTGGAGAAGTTTGGGTCTGTCTCATAGAGATGGGGCCATCCATAGGTCTCATGGCCACAAGAGTCTAGCACTGTGGTGAGTGCCACAACTGTCGATCTACTGAGGCAATCAATGATGTGGTTGGTGCTTCTTGTTTTATACTTGATGTTGAGGTGGAATTGCTACAAGTATGTGGACCACTTTTGATGGCGGACATTCTACAATTTGCCTTGTGTCTGCATGAACTGCAGTGGCTTATGATCCGTGTGGATGACTGTCTCCTTCCCAAGACTGTAATGTCTACACTAGCGGTAGGCTTTCACAATGGAGTACATTTCTTTTTCGTAAGTAGGGTACTTATGGACAACATCTGCTAGTGTCTCACTATGATAGGCCACAGGGTGGCTATGCTGAGTGAGAACGATGCCCACAACATAGTCTGAAGCATATGTCTCGATCTCAAAGGGATGTTGCAGGTCTGGTAGTGAAAGTACTGGGGCTGAGCATAAGAGTTTCTTCAAATCATCAAACACTTGTTGTTGGGACCAGACCCACACAAATTTTTCCTTACCACCACCCCTGGTTATTTGGCTAAGGGCCCATGCAATATGGGAGAATCCCAACACGATCCTGCGGTAGAAATTGGCAGGGCCCAAGAAGATTCGAAGCTCAGTGAGTGTGGTTGGGGCTGGCCAGTCACAAATGACTTGGATCTTGGCTGGATCCACATGTAGGCCATTTTGATCAACGATGTAGCCTAGGTAATGGACCCTGTCCATTCCGAAGGAGAATTTTCCCAAGTTGGCGTATAGCTTGTGTTGTTGCAAGGTGTGTAGAACCTGCTGAATATGCTGCAAGTGTTCTACCCAAGTCTTGTTGTAAGTGAGAATTTCATCCAGATACACCACTACAAATGTATTGGTGTTAATGGTCACAGGATATCATCCATCATCCTCATGAAAGTGGCTGGAGAATTTTTCAAACCAAAGGGCATGACCAACCATTCAAAGGCCTTCCTTTGACTTGAAGGCATTCTTCCATACATCTGTCTGTTCTATCAGGACCTGGTGGTAGCTAGACTTCAGATCAATCTTACTAAAGTATTTATCCCCCATGAGTTGATCAAGGAGGTCGTCAATTTGGGGAATCGGGTACCAGTTTCTGACTGTGATTTTATTCAGAGCCCGATAATCAATGCAGAGTCGCCAGGTTCCATCTTTCTTCTATACCAGCACGATTGGGCTCCCGCAAGGTGATGAGATGGGACAGATGTGCCCCTTGTGGAGCATTTCTTGGATTTGACGCTTGATCTCCTCATTCTCTAATAGAGAGCAGCAATAGAATGGTCCATTGGGAAATGGTGCGTCGAGGGTCAGATCGATGGGGTGCTTGACCTGACAGTTCAGAGGTACCTCGGTAGGTGAGGAGAAGATATCTGAGTATTCTTCCATGACCTTATCTACTTGCTTCTACTGTGTGGAGAGGTCGGTCACAGATACCCTGGATGTGGCTGTGATCTTTTTCTCATTTTGAGAGAGAATCACAAAGAAGACAAACTTCCCCGTCTGAGAGATGACCTTCCTGCATTGCTTGGAAAAGATCAAGGAAATAGCACTAGGTGGGGCTACCTCAGGTATCCTATACAATTTCCTATTCAAAGTAATAATAACACTACAAGGCCTTGACTCATATACAACATGGAATTTTCATAGATAAGGTTGGCCCAAAAGAACATCACAAACTTCGAGAGGAGAAACATCACACAATACCTCGTCTTTGAAGGGCTTGATGATGTACGACAATCGACACTGTTGGCTGACGCGAAGATCGCTTCCTTTGTGGAGACATCCAATGGTGTAGGGTTGTGGGTGCGGCATTGTCGGCATGGACAACCGCTTGACGACCTCTGCTAAGATGAAGTTCTTTTGGCTACTACTATTAATGATGAAGTGCAATAGGGTGCCTTTTACCCACATCTGTGAATGGAAGAGGCACTCTCCTTCTTCTGGCTCGCCTGGTTCACCAAGCTGGAGCTTAGTGGTAGCAATGGTGGCACTGGGTTCCGCGTCAATGTTCCATCTTCCCCTTTTTGGTTCTGACTCAATGTCAAAACCCACATCTGATTCAGAGGCTTTCACTTCAGCCACCAACGACTGCTTTGAGTGGCAGTCAACAGTGTTATGCCAAGGGCTCTTATGGAAGCTGCACCACTTCATGGTATCTTTCTTTGTCTTTCTAGTGTCCTTATTTGCTTGTGGCTTGGAATGGTTGTCGTCATACTGTCCATATTTTCTCTTTCCTTTGTTCTATGGGTTAGGGCCTCCCTTTCCTGGATTTTTCTGTGAGGGGTTCCCAGACCCAAATTACCACATCTTTTGTTTGAGCTTCTGCTCGATTTTGATGGCATATCGGTAGGCCGTGCCCAAGGACGAGATGTCCAGAATTTCCATTTCATTCTGGATGTATCTATGCAGAGCACCATGATACTTGATCACCATATGCCACTCTGAATCTTTGATACCCATCTTGGTGCGCAAGGTATGGAAGATATTTGTGAACTTTGGCACTGCTTGGTCTCTTTCTTGCTGCAGTGTGGTCCATTTGGTATACAAGTCGTCATAACTTATGACAGGGTAGTATTGTTCCTTAATAGGATCCCTGAAGGATTCCTAGGTGGTCATGATTGTAAATAATGAGGGTTCCTCTGTTTCCTTTTGCTCACAGAAATTTTCCCACCAATATTTGACATGGGGAATAACTTTGAGGAGCGTAAAAGTAATCTTTTCTCTATTCGAAAATTTATGGACAAAAAAATACCCTTCTAGTATATTCAACCACTTGTCTACAAGATCTGCGTCTATATGAACTTCAAATACAAGAATATCGAAGTTGATTTGTACCTTGAAGGGGGTGGTGCCTCCGCTCGAAGAAGATGTGTCCCCTGTTGGTAGCCGTCGAAGGATTTGTGTGAAACTATCCATCATCTCATTCCTTTGTTGCATGAGGGCTTCCTCAAGCAACATTTTGAAAGGATATCTTGTCCCGTAATATTTCTTTTCTTTTGCCATGAGAGGTCACTTGGGCGTGCGAGAGATTTTGTCCTCAAGAGAAACAAGCTCGAGACCCAATTCTTTGTACTCTGACCTCGTTGGGGACATGCATTAAGACGACGAGGAGCAGACCACTCTGATACCACTGATCCAGATTTTATGAGTAGAAGGAAATGACTACATATTATTAACATATGCTTAACACATAATAACAAATATACAATAAAACTAGTTTTCTATTCAATAAGGAAATAAGCTGAAACTGTAAAATGCAGAGAAAAACAAGCTTGCTAGAATGGTGATTTCTTATCTCTAAGAAGAGATCTGAAGGCTGCACTCATTTGCAAGAATATGGTTACAATGAGGCTCTGAAGGCCTTTTACAATAAACAGGAATGTCAAAAACCCTAGACATCCAAAAACCTAACCCTAGGAGATGAAACGCCAAAAGTCATGTGGGCCCCATTTGGGTAAGTTAGTACATCAATTTCCTGGGGCCTAACTGAGAAGAACAACTTCCGAATGGCCCAAGTTATTTCCACTAGTATTCTCATGGGCCCCAAATCCCCAAAAAACGTCGTTTAGAGCCTCAAAACGACCTCGAAATTTTGGAACCCGAAAAACTGCCGAAACATTTCCGAGGTGGAAAAATGTTTTTCGAGCCAGTGGAATAGGTGGGTGGCCATCGATATCCCCTTGGATCATAGAATTAAAGGTATTTTAGGAGAATTGTTATTTGAAGTTTCAATTTTGAATTATTTCGTACAAATGAATCCCTTTTGGGGCCATTTCGTGGAACCTTGTGGTGATTTAAAATGCATTGGTAATTATATCATGGACCACATAGTGTCCTTTCCTCCATTGTTTGTTGTGTTGGATGTAATTGTTACAATGTTTCTCACTCCTCGACCCTGTTGCACGTAAGCTATGTTACTATTGTTGAATGTTTATTGAGTAAAGGATTATGAAATGATTCATGTGCAATGTAAATTCTAGATGCAAATGAACAACCTGGAAGTGAAATATCAGTTCTGGAATTTTTGAAACAGAGTGTTGAATTTCAATTTTGAAACAGTGAAGAAGTTTAAATTTTGATGTTGGAAATG
This sequence comes from Picea sitchensis, assembly GCA_010110895.2. NCBI lineage: Eukaryota > Viridiplantae > Streptophyta > Pinopsida > Pinales > Pinaceae > Picea > Picea sitchensis. The sequence continues at coordinate 116,664 of SNQJ01S0031911.1, read as the reverse complement.
GCATTGTTTGATATATTAATAGAACAATATCCATGGGAGTCCTTTCCATTATACCATTTTACGCAAAATACACTCCCCTCATTATCCCAATTTCATTTTCACTCCCTGTTCTGTTGTTACTCATTTTTAAAGAAAATTTTGTTTGAAAAAGAAAAGGATGATGTGTAAGTTAAGTGATGATTGGTATTTTGGGCGCTGGTTGTATACACAGTTTGATTGTTTGAAAAATATTCATGAATATTTCCCCCTCCATGATATCACTCTACGTTAAATACAAGACCTCCATACTCCCAATGACCCTATCAATTCCCTATTTGTGTGGCAATTAATAAATGTCATTTTTTTTGATGGATTACATGTGTCATGTAGTAAATAATAGAGCCAAATATTGATTTATTTAAGTAGAGTTTCATGTATGGGTTATTAAGAAATTTTCCTGACTGGTTAAATATTGCTACAGGATGATTTTTTTTAGCAGGGGTAGTAATGGCCGAAATAATAGAGGCAGAGGTAACTAGCAGCGAGGCCATAGAAGGACTCGATTTTCTATTCACTTTGATGATGATACACAAGAGTTAAACCAATTGTTTCAAGATGGTTTTTTCAATTTGGTTGGCCATGGTATATTTCATCCCTGAACTGACAAACCCCCATTTCAGCCTCATAATTTTCTCAGGATTCTTGTTCCTCCACATGTGTCAATGCAGCTTGAAGTCCCCGCTAATGACGGTTGGAAAGAAATTGTCCAACAACCTATCTCCCACCACCATGGTTGGACCACTATGTACATACCTTTACCTCCACCAATTAATCCCAATGTTCAAATTGTTCCTCTTGTTTCACTAGTACAATCCTTGCACGCCAGCAAAAGATTAAAATTGATATCCCACAACCTGTGCAAGAAAAAGGAAAAGCAATGGCCTCCCCCTCTAGTCCATCCTCAAAATATTCTAAGTCCGTGTCTTCACATATCCACCTAAAAGATGACTGCTCCCATGTGATCAACAAAATACATCCCCAAGGGTCTAACCAACCAATGGCTATCCAAGAAACATCAGTTGGAGATAGCAGTGAGAAGAGGAAATATGCCTCAAAAAACAATAAATATGGATTTTAAATGTTTTTTTTTTATGATTTTTAGTGATGAAGACAGTGTTTAATAATTTTCAACTTATTTTGGACAACAAGCTTTATTTTGGATATTTTTGTGGATAAAATGGATATATTGTTTCCTTGGTATATGTCCTTAAATTTTGTTGATCTTTAAGTGTTCAATTTAAATGATATCCATGGGAGCTACAAGGGTGTTATATGATCCAAATGATAAATTTTGTATTTTATATTTGATTATTGACAAGAGAATTATGGGAGTCACAAGGGGGTCCCACCTATTTAGTAATTATTAACTAGACCCTTATTTATATATTATTATTAATTATTTCTCCCTAAACTAATTAGTTAAGTTATTTTGGCTTAACTAAAGAAAGTAGTTGAACTACCTCAACTTATTGAGAAAGAATAAAGGTTCAATGAGAGGAGGAAACAAGTGGAGAATAGAAGGAGAAAGGCAAGACTAAGTTTTGTTCTCTAGTTAATGAGATAACTTCAGTTTTTATTCATTTCTGAGTTTGCTTGAAAGCCTAATCCTCTTGTTGACAACATGGTCTTATTGAAGGAAACAAGATTCAAAACTAAATCACACTTTTCAGCAGATTGTTTTAAAGGTGTTGATTCATCCTTGATAGTTTGTGTATTATTGTCTATTTGTTAATTAATTTTCATGGTTGATAAATAATATCTTTCATAGTCAAATGGCAGCATTTTGTGGCAAGTTGATCTAGATCATTAATTTCAGTTTTATTTTACTGTTGGAGTCTTTTTGTATGGTGCCCATTGGATACCTCTAAATCCAACTTTGATCCATACCCTCGCAGGGGTTTGTAAAGATAAATACACTTTTTTGAATCTCAAAATGAAATAAAATCAGATTATTGTCTTGTCTCATACATGTGTTTTCATGACTTGGTTCCTCATTTCACTTTTGGTTTCCATGTTTACTTTATTGTACAAGATGTATACATTCTTGTAGATTTGTTTAAATTTTATTTTGCAACATATACAAATCATAAAACCAACCTTAATCCTTGTAATAAAACTTGTGGATTGAGTGAATGTTTTGAGGCTATAAACCTTGGGTGACATTCCCAACTATTTTTTCCTAGCCAAGCAAGATATGAAAATGATTGAGTAGGGTGTTCCATACCTTTTCCTCAACACTCTTTCCATTATTGTATCAGGTTTTATTTTCCACTACTTAGTTAGTTGGGTAGTTAGATCTATTATACTAATAATAGAGACTCATTTAATGAGATCTTTTTTACTTTGTCTAACGAAACATTTTTTAATGCTATATAAAGGCCTAGAAATCCTTCTCATAATATCAAGTTACTCATTTTGGCTTCTCTCATTTTTTCTATTGTTCATTTTGAGATTATATAGCTCTGAGTGATTTACTAGTAATTAGTTTTAGAGGTGAGGCTCCTCTTTGAGCCTCACCTCCCAAGTACTTCATTTACATTTTTTTTTTTCCATGCTTCTTTTTATGCAATATTGACACGTCTAAGCTCTTCCTCTCTCGGCATTCAATCCATCCAGATATCAACCCCCGAGATCTGGATCATCGAGTGACCCTAGGGGGAAATGAGACTAAAAGTGAGATGATGAGACGAATGCCCATATAGGTAAATTTTCTATGTGGAAGGTGGCTTTGATGGCATGTCTCAGAAGTGGTTTAAGGTTTCCGAGTCTTTGGGTACATGCAGAAAGTGTTTGTACCTTCTCGATACACAAGAAAAGACAAGTATGCACGTAGTATGTTAAGTGGACAGGAAATTCAAGCTTGTTGTCCCTAATTGTAGAATTAAACAAAGATATTAGCAATGAAATCAAGTAATAACTGCAGATTAAACCAATTAGAGCATCAAAGAATAGTTGAGCTATGAAACATAAAACATGTAGATAAGTTCACAACACTCTAGAACAACTTTTAGTGGTACTAAATGGTTGTTATGATAAATTTTTAGAGTATATTTGTAACATCCAAGTGGATGTAGTAGTGATTTTCTACAACATCAACTTTTAACCATGAAAACAAGCAAGTAATCCAACCAAGATTTCACCAATTAGCAGTAGAATAATTATGATGGCTTACTAGCAAATTTCCAAGGTCAAATTGCAAGTTAAAGTCAAGAAAAGTAGATGATTTGCTGCAACCCTAATGTATGTAGATTTTAAGTTGTTATAGCTCCAAGAATATCAAGTGAACTAAGATGACCTAGAGGGCTTATAAACCTCAAGGCATCCACAGAAGTTTCCAACTTGAACAAGATTGATATCTCACCAAAACATGTTTACCAATGCATACAATTTATTTATCCAATGCAAAATTTCATATTAGTGCCTTTAAAATTGGGCGAATGGAGTATTTAAAAACATAATTTAGATCAACAATATCCCTAGGGCTGTAAATCCTCTTACTCCATAGGGCGTGCTAATCAAACTAGGGTAAATCTAAGAGAGTGTACACACTTGTACTTCTCCTAGAAACCCTTTTCCAAAATGACTTATAAACTTAGAAATTGAGATGAAACTTAATGGAGGGTGTATAAAACACAATCCTCCAATGGTTTCAACCAACAATAACCAAGAACAAGCAAGAAATAACTAACAAACAAAAATTTTCCTTACCAATTCCAAGAGAGGGAGAGATCAAACCCTAGTTTACCAAACATTTAAATTTCAAGAGAAAGTAAAGAAGCCTCCAAGAGGTGTGCACCACCCTAGCTCAAGAATTCACCAAGATATATCACCAACATTCATTTGCAAGAGAGAGAGATAACGAAAATTCCTAAGAGGGCACAAATTTCAGCCACTAGTCTTCTCACAATGGGAGAGCTATGATGAAAAATGAAATAGAGATTATCTCTATTTATACAAATCCTCTAAACAGAGTTTGTGCACAAAACTTAGGGTAAAAAAAATATAATGGTTCAACAACCCTTATCTTTCCCCTTTACAAAAATAATATTATTTAATTCATACTTTGCACATAAAAGAAACCCTAGAAACATGACATCACCCTTCTTTTGGGTAACGTTTGGAACCTTTGGTCAAGTCATTGAGTTGGAGAAGGGAACTATAGGCCTCCAAAGGCCAATAGTATTCAATAAAATCCTCTCTTCCATGATCCATGGGAATTTTCCTTCAAAACGTGCCAAGTTTCCATCATCACCACCAAAACCTATCCCTAGGTGGCGTCAACCCCCCAAAAGGTGATGTTTTGCCCCTTTCAAGCAATGCATTTGGCATGTAGAGCTGGGAAAGGTCCTCCAAGGTTTCCTCTAGGCCTCCAAAATCATTTCATCATCATCCAAAGTGTGGGCCCTTGGCATCCAACTTTTGGGCTTCAAGCCCCATGCAATCCCAAGCTAGGCTTGTTCTTCCAAAACTATCCACCAACTCGGTCCTATAAAGAAAAATGGATACACCCTCCAAGAATCTCAAGTAAAATGAATCATGATGAGTAAATAAAATCAATAAAATATCCATCTAATCATGTACATCCAAACCACCTCATCAAAATAAACCAATGCTCAAAGACCCTATGCAATTTTTCAAGTTTAGGTATGGGAGGGTTAACAAACTGACCTATTGGGTGAATCGTACCTCAAGTTTAGGGGTGTTTCTCGAGGGGACCTCTTTCTAAGTCATGTGGATGATGTGTCATGGATGGGGGGAATACTTTTGGGCTTGGGTTTCATGACATACAAGGGGTTGTAGTGTCTCATTTATGGGTGCCTTTTTAGAGGGTGTGTTGCACCTTTGTTTTCAATGCAACCTTTTTTCCAAGCCCATTTATTCCCTTTTATTCTTTTTAAGATGTTCCCAGGTTGAATTCAAGGTGGGGATTCTACTAAAGCATGAAAAACTGTGCCCACCTTAAATCTACCCTAGTCACATCATGCTTCCCTAAGTTGAACACATGTGTGGGGTTTCTAGCTAAGAATTAAAAACAGTTCCCACACATGCTCCACCTTGGTTGACATTTTGTTATTAGTTATTTTTCACGGATCCAATTAGTTTCTTATGAGAGAAATTTCATTGTCCTCAGGATCTATGGGTGAGCATCTAGAAGGTTAATGGTTGGATTTTATCTCTTTCCATATACAAGCCTCTGGGCCTTCAACTCCTTCTTCCCATGAAATGAGGGACAACCTGTTCTTAGGTCAGTACACCTGAAAATCCCAAAAGGTAAGGATATCAGGGGATGAAGTGTGGAAAGTGACAAGTATGGTCAGGAATGGAATAATGACTCATCAAGATGATTTCCTAGTAGAAAACATGTCCCTAAGGGTGACCCACTTACTAGGGTGCAATGTCAACCACCAAAGTTAAACATAGCAAAGATCATAATTTCCAAGCAAACGTTGCATAATCAAAAGCAATGATAGATGAAACAAACTCAAATGCCTCAAATATTGAAATGACATTCACCATAATACCTGGCTTGTAACTCATGGAGCAATACCAAATGTCTTTCAGAGGCCCCTTGATGTGGTGGGTACCATCGTGATGAACCTAGAGTTGTGGTGGTGAGGTGAGTCCGAGTCTGTGCGAGTGGACACTGCTAGTCAAGATATCTCTCGATACTCCATGTGTGCAACTTGAGGGCCTCAAGAAATCATCTCCTTAGTTATCCCTAGGAGTTGGGGATAACATGTCCCAAGGTACTAACTAGTTTCTAGGTATAGTCCTTGGATAATGTGTTGAAGTCGACAAGAACAAACTCGTTGAAGGAAGGCCATGATGTTTCCCCCATCATCAACATGAAACTGACACAAGAAAGTGATGTAGGATGATAGAATAAATGAGTATGGAATGACACAAGGATGAAATTTGGTAATACTGCAGAGTGGTTGGTTTGAAGCGAAACTTTCCTTGAACACATTGAGGCATGACAAATGACTTGGCAATATTGACTCGACTGAGAGATAGACCAAAACATAGTGCAACGATCACCGAGGAACTCTTCGAGTGAGACGAAGGAGTATGAAGACTCGTAGGATTGATATGACTCAGAGACAAGTGGATTACCCAACTATAAGACGAGATGAAAACATGTGCCATGTTCAAGGGTGAAAACAAACAACTATCATAATGCTTTCCAAAACTTGACCCACTTCCCTCAATTCCTCCCCCACCATGATTGGCGACTAACTCTTTTTTTTTTAATGAGCTTGAGGAGGATAACAGATGATCAATATAACTAATATTTGACGAGTCCCTCATCACATGTTTAACAAACCTTAAAAAGGAGGGGTTTGGTCTCGTATGGCTCCTTCAATGCATAATTTTATGAGTCCAAATAATGAAAGGTCACGGTTTTTTCACGTTTATAGAGTCTGAAAAGATCTTAAAGATGATTCCAAGGGTGTTATTTTTCGTAAATTTAGTCCCCCAAGCCTAAAAAAGTGTAAAACAATACAAGGGATAACTCTTCTATCCATGGTTGACTAGAGTGTTCCTTTTTCGTAATTATTCCATCCAGTCCGAAAAAGGGATAAACTGATACCGAATAGATGCCCTTTCAAAAAATTTAACGAGTTTGAAAGGAAACAAGCTCACTCGAAAATCTTTTCATGTCTAGGGAGTATGAAAAGAGATTAAAGGAGAATCCAAAGAGTTCTTTTTTCATATAGTTTTTACGAGCCTGAAAAAGTGATAAAAATATGCTTGGTTGTCTGCTTCATTTTTTAACGAGCTTGACATAGAAAGTGAACTTTGCTCGGTGTAGGTATCATTTTCACACAATCTTGAAACAAAGAAAAACTATGCTTGGGGTAGGTTTCATTTTCACACAAGATTGAAACAGAGAAAAACTATTCTTGGGGTAGGTTTCATTTTTACACAAGCTTGGAACATAGAAAAACTATGCTTGGGGTGTTCATTTCATTTTGACAAGATCTTGAAACATAGAGTGAAACTGTGCTTAGAGTGATACCCATTAGTGGGTTTTCTTCCAAACATGATGTCCATAGGTTGGTACTTTTCACCCACATAATTAAGAGAGGCTAGCATCTTAACTCCAACATGATTCCTAGAGGCTGGAGACATGCCCCCCAAACTTCGTTTCATCCACCGACTCTTCTTTTGCACCCTATTAGACTCCTGGATACTAATAAGAATAGGTTCACCGGAGAGGGAGGAAGAAAGAGGATCAATTGACAAATGTAGAAGAAATGAAGGTTCAATTACGATATCTAGTGAAAGACTCAACTCAACATTTACGAGATCTAGTAAAAGACTCGACTCAATTTTTACGAGATATAGTGAAAGAGTCAACTCAAAATTTACGAGATCTAGTGAAAGACTCGAATCAATCAGAGGGGGGTATATTTCATTTTTTAACGAGCTTGACGCAGGAAAAGAACCATTCTTGTGGATATCTGTTTCATTTTTCAATGAGCTTGACACAGAAAAAAAACTATGCTCATGGACATCTGTTTCATTTTTTAATGATCTTGGCACAGGAAAAGAACTATGATCATGACTGTATGTTTCATTTTTTAACGATCTTGACACAGAAACAAGAACTTTACTCGTAATCCTTTTTTTCAATTTTTAACAAGTTTGACACAGAAACGAGAACTTTGCTCGAAACCCTTGACCATGGCTTCCAAGAGGTCTTCATCAGATAGAAGAATGACACTCTAGAAGGAATACATGTCAAGGGAATCAGTAGGCATAACAAGGGGAATATCAAGCTCCGAATCCCCCATTGAATGGTTCACCATGTCAACTACCAGATATAAGTTTAAAGAAGGCGAGCATACATAGAGAGTCTCCTTCTCACTCAGATTTGAACGCATGGGACATGATGCCACATAATTAATTTTTGGTAGGTACGATACCACTTGCAAATAAGGAAAATTCAAGGAAGTTGAATGATCAATATTCATATGAGGTCTAACGAATCGAATCTAGTGAATGGTCACAATGTTTCCATTATGAGGGAAATACATCACTTGAAATATTGTGGACACAACAACTTCCATATTATAGACCTAGTCTCGCCCAAGGATTAAATTAAAGTCCAAGGGGCCTTGAACTACCATGACATAGACATAGATAGTTTTCACTCCTAAAGTGATGGGAAACTAAGGATGGATCCCTAAAGGTTCAAATCTTCGATTAAAATCCAATAGATGATGGGTCCTTGGCACAAGTTGAAGAGAACCAATATCTTGGCAAGCGATTGAGGATAGAGTGCTAATAGAAGCACCTTTGTCTACAATAGATTGGAATATTTTTATATTGAAAACCTACATAATGATTTGGAAATGAAGGTAAGAATAAAGGTGAGGCATTGTCATCCTATTCCAATCGAAGGAAATGACCTCGGTGCTTGGAGGGGGTTTCGTTTAAATGGGTGAAATGGCCCTTTGTTCACATTTATCTGTAGTGACAAGAAGAACATGAGCGATATCGACTTCACTCTCCAAGGGAAGAGTGGGATTGACCAATGATGGAATCAGATCGACCACTTCATCAACTAATAATGGGTCGGGAGAAGATTCATGGGAAGCAGTTGGAGGTTGTTGTTGGAAAAAAAATATCTTCCAACAATTTTGAAGCTTTATCCATATGAGGGAAAAGGTAAGTGTGGTGCCTTTCTCCACATAACTGGGAAGGAATATTGACTTGACCCTTTTTTTTCCCCAACCCAATGATTATTGGTTGATGGGTTGTCACCAACATGACCTGTAGTAGCTGGCGACATGGGTTGTTGAGAACCCTGAGACCACATTTCTAAAACCTTTGGAATACCAGGGAAATCCTTAAGAAGGTGATCACCCTTACAAAACTTGCAAGGGAATTTGTGCTTGCGATGTGTGTTGGTAGACTTGTCAATATTATCAACACTCCCAACATGATTATCAGTGGCTGGTTGATTTCCCCCTTGCTTATTTTTATTCTTCCTTTTCTTCATCTTCTAAGCCTCCTCGTTACTAGAATTAATACTTTCACCAGGCGAAGAAGAATAAAGGGAAGAAGATGCAACGAGAAAAGAAGGAAAAGGGTCAATATGAGGTTGATTTTCTTGGGGTGGAGGGATTTCATTCAAAGCATCAAGAGCATTTGGGATCACTAGAGTGGAAAACGACCATACTGGTAACCCTGCAGTGAAACCAAGAATACTCAATGTAGAAATTAGGGAGGACCAACTTTTCCAAAACAAGGAAAAAAAAAGGTTTGGTTGGTAGTCCCAAGAAATGTTTCCATAGACACAAACTTAACCTTATAAGGTCACTAAATCAATGAACAAAAACTACCAAAGTCCCTATAATATAAGAGCAAGAAAACAACTCCATTGTAATAGGAAAAAAAGGAATTAAGGATCTTTTGGAGATGGGATATGAGGTCGTCAATGAATATATGAGAAAAAATTACCCCAACCTCCATGTAACATCCTTTCTCGGTGAAAGCAACCATAACTTCGCAGGGTTACCCTCCAAGGGTACTAAAAGTGTGATACAATGTCTGCCTAAGGTACCGTGGGAAACCCCCCACAGTCGCCTTTGTAGATACCTAGGAAAGGTTACTAGGGTACCAACTCGCAGTCAGCCTCCAGGGGGTACAGTATACAGTCAGGACCGAACGTATGGGTAGGATAACAAAGTTTGAAGCTCTTCCATAGGAATGAAAATAAGTGGACCAATAATACTCCTGAGGACCTCAAATGGATTTAAGATTCACAAAGCACCAAGACCAAATGAATCAGTAACACTCAAGAAAACCCCCAATATACGCTCTTTCCACTATGATTGGTCAAGCTTCGAAGGGGTAATATATGCTTCTCTTCCGCACATGACCTCATGTTTATCCCATGTGTTAGAGGGGGGTCCTGATTATTCCTATATGAAAATTGGATTTTTTCACTCTTTGGTGTTCTACAGTCTTGTTTCAGTGGCCTTGGTGAATTTACTCTCCACCCTACAACTAAGGCCCTAAAATCCTAGACTTGTTGGTTTTCTATAAAAGAAAAAATTATAATTGATCTTAGATTATGTGCTTGTTCCTTTCATGGTTTTTGTTGGTCAAAAGGGTAAATGGAAGTGAAACTATATGGTGTTATCACTCTAACTCCAAGAAGACTTCAAAATAAAAAATGAATGGAATGCAATCTTTAGTTTGATGAAGCCTATCTACAGAAAGAAGTAAGAGGTTTCAAGCAAAGAAACAAGTGTATGTTGTACTATGTTTTCATTGATGTCAAAGGATTGATGTCAAAGGGTTGTTGTCAAGTATTGTCACAGTGATGTGTTTGTATCATTGATATATTGATTATTGGTTATAAGGTCATTAATGTAATTGTTGTCAAAGGGTTGATGTCAAGTGGTGTCATAGTGATGTATTGATATTAAAGGGAGTTGTATCATTGATGTCATTTCATGGTTGATAGAAAAAACCAAATGGATAAACTCCAAAGTGGTCCCCTTATGGTGAAATCCCTCACGGGAAGATGCTCTTGGATAAAGTTCTCAAAGTGGTCCCTTTATGGTGAAATCCCTCACGGGAAGATGCTTTGTGAAGTCCAAATGGTTAGGTGGTTGAGTAGCCCAATAGTGTGGTTAGGGAACCCAAGTTTGATTGAGGAATAATGTAATGAATATCAGTGAATTTGTAGGAGAAACTATTCCATATGGATATTAAATGTCATGTCGTTTCCGGTGATATGTGGAACATCACATAACTCCTCACGGTTAGAGATTTATGGCCATGTGAAGTTGGAGAACCCTCATGAGTTAGCTAGAAGCCCCTAGAAGGTCAACAAGAATTCAATTATTCTAGAAATTATTCAAGAATATTCCTAGCCAAAATTCAGTAAGGTCTGCCATTTTTTATATAAATCCTTTTATGGGAGGTTCCAAGCAGTGAAACCTGGAGGAATTGTAGACAAGACACTAAAAAAAATTGTGTACCATTTTCATACCTTTGTTCATTACAGGTACAGAGTTATTATTGTTTCAATTTAGGGTTTTTGACTAATCCAAAATTAGTGATGTGAGACTAAGTAAAATTTGATGAAAATGCTAGTCTCTTGGTGTTGAAGTTAAGGAAGGTTTGTAGGTCTGTGATCACATATACTAGGTATGTTAAAGAGTTACATGGATGTTTATATTCATGTTTTTATGATTACATTTTGTCATGACATGGTACATGCTTGAGGCTACATAATAGTGAGGTATGCCACATGGTCTTGTGTAAGGGTTTATGGTATTTGGTTTATGGAGAGTATGGTGTATTTCTAGAGGTATCTTGTTGGTTAACTTGGTGATATTGTGCATATGGTTGACAATTGACTTGATGATTTATATTTGTGAGTAGATCATATTTGGATGATGAGATTGATGAGACAGGTTGAGGTGACAATTTATTGTGACAAGTTGTGTTGTGCATAATTGATGCACTTATCTTGGTATAGACTGTTGGTACATTTTGACAAATTTATTTCTATCTACAAGTTGGGTCTTGTACTTGGGGATTGGATTCCTCTTCTTAGTTGGTGCTAAGATCTGCAGGTTGGGTCTTGCATTGATAGTTGGTTCTCTCTTTGAGTTGGTTCTCATTTTAGTTGGTGCTGATAAACCCCAAGGATTGTAGTCCGTAATACAAAAGAAACTTATACACATATTTGGTGTTCACTGTGTTCTTTATTGTGATGGTGAATAGTTCTTTATTTTTAATATATGCCATTGAGATATGTTTACATGCAAGCAACTAAGTGTGAATATAAGTAATGAGTAATGATGTTGTGAATGTTGATGGCTAACTAAAGTTTTGTAAGAAGTTGTAAAAATATCCTCACATTAATTC
>SNQJ01S0031911.1:73384-104708 GCA_010110895.2 Picea sitchensis | reverse complement strand
TAGTGTGGTCAGTGTGTCCAACAATTGGTATCAGATCAGGCCTTCACTATAATCCTTACAAGCTTGAAGGAGATCCGTGGACACACAAATTGATGAACATGCATATGAAGTTCCATTCTTTGATGAGACAGATTATTCGGCATGGATAATAAATATGAAAGGGTACTTGAAGTCAAAAGGACTAGGTGTTTGGAACACAGTTGTTGTTGGATTAGTTCCCTCAAAGAATCAATCAAAAGTTGCAACCGAAAAGGAAGAAAAGAAGAAAAATGCAATAGCACTCAAGACCATTTTAAATGGACTCTCAAATTCTATCAAAGAAAGAATAGGACCACATTCCTCCACCAAGGACCTATGGCTGAAGCTAGAGAAGGTATATCAATACAAAAGAAAAGTCACTGAAGACAATTCCATCAAGGACAATGAAGTTAAAGACTCTCCAAAATCCTCTGATTGCAATAATTCTAAGTGTGATGATGTTGAACGTTTTCCTACAAATGAAGAAGAAGATCTAGAATTATCTTGTGTAGAATCAATTGACAATTATCTTATAGATAAAGAGGAAGAGTTGCTGTTGAAGCATGAAGATAAAGTTTTTTATTATTTAGAAAAATCCGAACGTGATCATTATTCTTTTAAGGATCTTGAAGATTACATCAAGGAAACCCTAGAAAAGTACCAAAGGCTTACCATGACACTAAAACAAATGCTCAAGAAACAAGAAGAAAGTGGAACTAAGAAAGGGGCCCAATTAGAATAAATAGAAGAAGAGATCAAGAGACTAAAGAATGAAATAATTAGTCAAGTGGAAGAAAATAAGAAGGTATAGGATGAGCTTAGCAAAATACTTGAAGTCAATGTCAATCTAAAGACCGAAATTGAAGAAGCCAAAAGGATAGAGGAAATATTGAAGAATCAAGTAAATGAAAAGGAAGAGTCATGACATAAGTTGGAAGCTGAAGTTGTTGATCTCAGAAAGAAATTAGAGAAGTCAAACACTCACATCAAGTTCATGAACAGTTCAACAACGTTGGATGAAATCCTAGATAGCCAAATATATCCAAATGATAAATCGGGTATTGGATACAACAAGGAAACTGCTCACTTTGAAGCTAGCACTTCTAAGAAGCATGAGGTAAGTCCTTCATTCTCAAAATTTGGAAGCAAAAGAATTAAAATGTTTTTCATGGTCACTGCTTCTCATGAAATGAATATGGTCACAAAGATTTGGATTGCAGAAATTATGAAAGGAGAGATGTTGGAAGACACCATAACATCGTAAGATGTTGGAGATGTAATCAATAAGGACACATTGTTTCTCATTGTCACACCATGAGATGTTATAGTTGCAGTGGGTTTGGCCACAAAGCTCAGGATTGTTGGAATTCAAGGAGACAGTTAATGAGGAGTGCTTCATATTGCATGGAAAGAAGAGCACATGTAACTTGGAAGGAAGTCAATGTTGAAAGGATGGAAGCTCAAAGTACAATTACAGAGAAATCGGGACACTCTCAGAAGTGGATGAAGAAGATTGAACAACCAGACATGAATGAAGGAATAAAGAATCAAGGAAGCTTCACTCTTTCTGAAGCATATGTGGGCTCTTGTGGGAGAAGTCACGTACATATGTGAGGTGAACTATAGAAAGGTCACATACATATTCATGCTATCCATGGAACATGCCATATACCTGTGGAAAAATCCTCAAGAAGAGAAGTGTACATATGAGTTGCAACATGGTTTGATGGTATAACTCTGTTTTGCAGGGTATCACATGGTTTGTTGCAGGTTTTCATGATTATATACTTGATTTGGTACATGATGTATGGGATGATATAGTTGAGATGCTTGGTTGATATATTGATGGTTGAGATACTTGGTTGTGGCACTTGGTTCATGGTAAAGGCATATCATGAGTGATATGACACTTGTTTGAGGCACATGGTTGGCATGTTGGTAGAGGAATATGGTTGGTACACAGTTGGCACGTGTTCTTGGCATATGGTTGATGCACTCCATTGATGATATCTTATGGTATATTGTATGATATTGATGTACATGGGTGTTGTGCATGTTTGGCACATAATATGGCACATGATGTACATTGTTGATGTTTTGTTCATGATTCTCTATTCATTGTTGACGTATATTTTTCTTCATGATGTATGGTATGGCATGAGTTTGATACATGGACAGGTCCAAGGATCATCATAGGAAGAGAAAATCATTCTTGAGAAATTTATCTATTTCCAGTTGAGAAGTAACATTTGCAGTGGTAGCATATTTTTCATCTTATAGAGAAGATAAGGGGAGACATAACCACAGGGGGAGTTATTCTTCTTCCCATGAATGGTTGTAGCAGCATGATTTCCAGAGGAGAGATGATTAGCAATCATGCCATCAGTATTGCATCCGAGTGATATCCCTTATCCAAAGGGGGAGAGATTATTCAGAGGAAGCTCAAAGGTATCCAGACAGGGGGAGAAACCCCAAGGAGAGTTCAGGAAGGGAGAGAATCCCCAAGGAGAGAACTATCCTTTGCCATTGATGTCAAAGGGGGAGAGATAGTCACATTGATGTGGCGATATGAACATTGACAAGGAGCGATGGTCATAGAGGGAGCATGAGCATTGCCATGTCCAAATGTTTCCATCAATGATTGGTTTTGACATCAATGTTGGTGTTTCCATCAATTCCAAAGGGGGAGATTGTTGTACTATGTTGGCATTGATGTCAAAGGATTGAATTCAAAGGGTTGATGTCAATTATTGTCATAGTGATGTGTTTGTATCATTGATATATTAGTTATTGGTTATATGGTCATTGGCGTAATTGTTGTCAAAGGGTTTATGCCAAGTCTATTAACGTCAAGGGACTAAAGACTCCCCAACACCAACATTTCAACCTCCCACGGGGCTAGATAAGAAGAGACAGGAATATCACCCTAGGCTTAAATCCCTAGACAAGAAGACACATTGAACTCCTGGCTAAAAATCCTCTAACCTATAGTCCAAGCGTGAGTCCTTCGCCTTGTATTTGTTTTTAAACAATATTTGATTTCTAGGTGATTTTACAATTTTATTACTTCTATGTGGGGTTTTATACATTTGGAATAACAAAATTAAATTTAATAAATAAAATGAAAATAATAAATATGAAAAGGCAATTGTTTTGTATTTGTTTTGGCAAAAGAAATATGATTAAAGAAAAAATTAATGAAAAGTTATAAGGAAATTGGTTCTAAAAAGATTAAGTAAAAGAAAAACTTATTTAACAATAAATTCACAAACCATCAAAACTATTTATAAAACAAATATGATGAGTTAACATTTAATTTTCTTTAAGTAAAAATATGTGAAACTACGAATAAAAAAAACTAAAACAATTGGAAAAAATAAAGTAACAAAACTTTTACCTATGAAGCTAAATGAGATAATTTTATATACATCATGTTACAGTAGTCATAGCTCAATATTTTTCTTGAATGCATTTTCTCTTCTTTTTTTTTTAATTTAAATTGTTGAATTAATAGAAGATGAGGAAAAGAATTTAAAAATAAATAACAAAGAGACAATTTTAGAGTGTAAAAGAATTTGATCTTCATTTAAAATGCTCCCCATACAAATTCTTGAATTTTTCGAAATCTACAAGTCTCTGCGTAGACTAGGGCCAGGTATATGGTCTTTAGCCACTCTAGAACAATGCTACAATAGAAAGACCAAGCATGAAAAGGAAAAAAAAAACGAGCCAAGATGGAATGGAGCAATGGTGGCAAATCACAAGGATAAAACCTGCATATCAGAAACGGATTAGCGTCGAATAAAATCGATCTTGAATAAAACAAAATGACAAGTAAACTATTCACCTTATGAGAACCAACAAGCTCATCCTCGATTTATCTTTTTGTTGCTTCGCAATACCCCTTTCTTCCAATGATTTTGTCAATCCATGCTAAATATGTAAAATAAGAATGAAAAGAAGCAAACCTCACAACACTCCAAGCATACCTCTCTTTAAATTTTCTGCCAAAATTTTCTCTCTGAAAAATTTCTCCCCCAACCTGTTGGGCACTGCTTCTTTTATCACATTTGCTAGGTGGTTCGAGTGGTTAGAGGTAGTTTTATTCAATTGTTGAATGGCTCCAACAGTTATAGCAGTTTTTGGATCGATGAGCTTAAGCGGATTTGATTATAACCAATTCCAATCATCCTTTTAATAAATAATGTTAAACTAAATGGGTCCAGAAATCTCGTTATATTAAAACACTTCCAATTTCCTCAAAATTAGTTTCCTCTAATATCCATTTCTTCTAAGTGTAGTTCTTCCTGTATTTGAACCGATTAATCTATCCTTAAAATGAAAAGTTTCATCATCCAAGGCATGATCATTATTAGAACCAAAAACTGAAAATTCTGAGGTTGATACCAATGCAAATTTTCTCTTATTCTTCTCTTAGCAATGAACAATGACAGGGTTTCGAACTATGATCCCACATATGTGTTTCCCTCCATAAAAATCGCAGTTGTCATCCACCTCGTGTTGAAGTCATGAGCACTCTCTATCAATGGTTCATATTCTATTTATTCATCGTATTTTAGTAAAGTGATGGATTTGAAGAGATCATAGACGAGAAAATAATTTCCTTCCAACTCCACTTGAATGTCGAGTTTACGACCACATTGTTCCCAATGAAGGTGTAAGAGGTCCTGTGGGTTTTCGACTACCCATGTATAGATTTGTTTAAATTCATCGACACTAGCCAAAAATTTCCCATCAAATGGGCACGTACTATACACACAACCCCTTGTTTCCTTTTTGGAAGACCAACTTCAATATGCATATGTTGTCATCAAATTTGAAAACAAGTATTCTACCTTTCCTATTTTCTTCCTGCTCTATCTAGGCATACCCTATCCCTTCACAGTAATATACATTTTGGTCATCCTTTGTAAATGAACAACTCACCATTGAACACCCGTATTCAATATATTCCAGCTGAAATGACGATATGACCTCAAAGGTTGTGTCTTTCAACACCCACACAAAGTGTGTCTCTATTGCGCCCCACTGCTCTATCACATGACAATGTATGGTGAAAATAACAAATGTTCTAGTTTTCTTTTGGTGACATATACGATGAACGTGTTCTCCTAGACGTACAATTTTTATTCTCAATTGTTGTTGTTGCTCAAAGTTTTCATTAATATTCCCCATGCCGAACGTCTTGTCCTTCTTGGGAAATAAAATGTGATTTCGGTTGGCAGGGGTGTTGAAATAGCAAATGATGACTTCAAAAATTGATAAATATTTAGAATGAAACAATTGTTGCTCACTGTAAATAATTGTTGGCAAATCTGATGCTGCAATGATACAATTCTCATTCTTGAGTTGAAGAGGAGAAAGAATAACAAGATTTGGTCCCACCTTACACACGTACATTTCCTTGCTTAGTTCTACAGAAATTCTATTAAACTGGAAGGTAATTATCTCCCCACTACCCAATGAGCAATCTAAGTACAATATCCCTTCCATTTCACAAAACATAAGAGATCGTGTCATATAAGAATCTGAAAGCTTCTTCTTTGCACATATATTTGGATTGGGATGATCGAGAGGAAGAATATGAATGTCATTGTATTTCCATGTGCCAACCACTTACTCCCCAATGTCGTTGCTACAATTATGCACTCTCCAACTTTTGGGCTCCATTCACTGAGAAACTCTCTAGACGATGCACTTATTAACCTCATTGATCTCTCTGTCACCTGGACAATTTGGTCATATGCAACATTTTGGAAATATATTGTCTCGACTTGAAAATTAAATCGTTCACTTTCTTTTTGTTCCAACTCATTATCTAAATTCATCTCGAATATACGAGTCCCATTAACAAAGCTCAAAATGATATATTTATCATGGTTGTCTGCAGATAAATCTTTCAAGGGCCAAATCCCTTTAACTGCTCTTATTTGTATCAATTCCTGCTCATTCACATCAATGGCATGGTGAACAATCTGAAGAGATCCATCCTTAGATGAACCCAAATAAGTCACAATATGCCTTTGGCCTCCATATTCATCATTATAAATCATGCACATGTATAGAATAGGACCAATATTAATATATGTATGTAAGATTTCAATCTTTGAACTGTTAATATCTGGTTGTGGGTTAATCAATTTGATGACATGACAAATGGAATCCATGCGAAAAAATTCATGAGACTCAACAAATTTTCCAAATACCACATCATCTTTGCCAAATGTGCCTATGTCCATCTCAGAGTCTGTAGCTTGTGCAACTTCAAAATTGATTGATCTTCATTTTTTAGTCGTTCGAAATCACTTTTATAATCGATAAAACATTCTTGAATGAAAAAAAAACCTGAAGATATAATCGAGCCACCTTGGGTCCAATTTTGATTGGCGAACCTTAACATATAGGGAAACAACTCTACGAGAGTGTGCAAGATTATGTGCAATCAAAATAAAAAGAGAGAGGGAGCCTGTCAATGCTTTTTCGGCTAAGTAATTTTTGAAAAAAATTATCGTCAACAAAGTGGTGTCATAATGATGTGTTGATATTAAAGGGAGTTGTATCATTGATGTCATGTCATGGTTTATAGGAAGAACCAAATGGATAAACTCCAAAGTGGCCCCCTTATGGTGAAAGTCCTCACGGGAAGACACTCTTAGATAAAGTTCTCAATGTGGTTCCCTTATGGTGAAATCCCTCATGGGAAGATTCTTTTTGAAGGCCAAATGGTTAGGTGGTTGAGTAGCCCAAAAGTGTGGTTAGGGAACCCAAGTTTGATTGAGGAATAATGTAATGAAGACCAATGAATTTGTAGGAGAAACTATTCCATATGGATAGTATATGTCATGTCATTTTCGGTGATATGTGGAACATCACATAACTCCTCACGGTTAGAGAGTTATGTCCATGTGAAGTTGGAGAACCCTTATGAGTTATCTAGAATCCCCTAGAAGGTCAACAAAAAGTCAATTATTCTAGAAAGTCTTCAAGAATATTCCTAGTCAATGTGGTTGCAAGGAGAAATTAATTAAATAATAAAGTTGACAAAGTGGCTAAGTGGACAAAGTGGCTAAGTGGAAAAAGAGGCTAAGTTGACAATGTGCTTAAGTGGACAAAGTGGGTAAGTGGACAAAGTGGTTAAGTGGATATTTCTATAGGAAGCTACTTGGAGAGTATAAATAAGAGAGAAAGGGTCTCCAATTAGCACCCAATTGAGAATATTGAATATCTACAAGTGACTGAGGTAACCAAAGGATATCTAAGGAAAATTTCAGAGGGAAGGTGAAGTAAAGAAGGCCGAAATTCAAGGAAGGATAAATTCTTTTGATGATGCTTTCTAAGGTATGTTATTTATAGGTCATCTCACCATTTTCGCAATAACTATTTTTTCTAGAATGATTCAAATAGAAAAATATGGAGGATATCGAGACAACATATCCAAGTAATTGTGATAAAAATTTCATCTTGTGGGTCGTTGTATTTTGAGAGTTACACTCTGTGGAAGATAGGGTTTGTGGCTAGTCCTGAAACTAGTCTAAACCATGTGTTTTGGGTAAAAATGTCATAACTTCTTCATAACAGATCCAAATTTAGTGAGAACAAATGCATTATTTAGAGTACAGTCTGTAGTATTTTTTGTACCAATTCAAATACATACAACAAATATTCCACGTGTGGCATGCTCTATAAGTTTTCTCTCTAGAATAAGACAAAATTTAGCAAGGTATGCCATTTTTTCTATAACTCCTTTTCTGGGAGGTTCCAGGTAGTGAAACCTAGAGGAATTGTAGACAAGACATTGTAGAACATTGTGTACCATTTTCAGACCTTTATTCATTATACATACAAAGTTATGAATGTTGCAAGTTAGGGTTGTTGACTAATCCAAAATTAGTCATGTGAGACTAAGTAAAATTTCATGAAAATGCTAGTCTCTTGGTGTTGAAGTTAAGGAAGGTTTGCAAGTCTGTGATCACATACATCGAGTCTATTAAATAGTTAAAAGTATGTTTATATTCATGTTTTGATGATTACATTTGATCATAACATGGTGCATGCTTGAGGCTACATAACAGTGAGGTTTGGCACATGGTATTGTGTAAGGGTTTATGGAGAGTATGGTGTATTGATAAAGGTATCTTGTTGGTTAACTTGGTAATATTGTGCATATGGTTGAGAGTTGACTTAATGATTGATCTTTGTGAGTAGATCAGATTTGGATGATGAGATTGATGAGACAGGTTGAGGTGACAATTTGTTGTGACAGATTGTGTTGTGCATAGTTGATGCACTTGTCTTGGTATAGATTGTTGGTACAGTTTGACAGATTGATTTCTTTCTATAAGTTGGGTCTTTCTCTTGAGAATTGGATTCATCTTATAAGTTGGTGTTGAAATATGCAGGCCGGTTCTTTCATTGAGAGTTGGTGCTCATTTCATTTGATGTCGATAACCCCAAGGATTATAGTCCGTAATACAAAATAAACTTATACATATATATGATGTTCATTATGTTCTTTATTGTGATGGTGAATAGTTATTTATTGTTAATATATGTCATTGAGATATGTTTACATGCAAGCAACTAAGTGTGAATAGAAGTAATTAGTAATGATATTGTGAATGGTGATGGCTAACTAAAGTTTTGTAAGTAGTTGAAAAAATAGCCTCACACCGATTCACACCCCCCCTCCCCCCCTCAACGTGGTTGGTGTGTCCAACAATTGGTATTAGAGCATGCCTTCACTATAAGCCTTACAAGATTGAAGGAGATCTGTGGACACACAAATGGATGAACATGAGATGGTGTTCCATTATTTGATGAGAACGATTATTCAACATGGAGAATAAAGATGAAAGGGTACTTGAATTCAAAAGGAGGAGGTGTTTGGAACACAATTGTTGGTGGATCAATTCCCTCAAAGAATCAGTCAAAAGGTGCAGCCCAAAAGGAAGCAAAAAAGAACAATGTAGTAACACTCAAGACCATTTTAAATGGACTCTCATATTCTTTCAAAGAAAGCATAGGACCACATTCCTTCGCCAGGGACCTATGGATGAAGCTAGAGAATGTATATCAAGACAAGAAAAGACATTGAAGACAATTCCATCAAGGACAATGAAGGTAAAGACTCCAAAATACTCTGATTGCAATAATTCTAAGTGTGATGACGTTGAATGTTTTCCTAAAAATGAAGAAGAATATCTAGAAGTAGTTTGTGTAGAATCAGTTGACAACTAACTTATAGATAAAGAGGAAGAGTTGTTGTTGAAGCATGAAGATAAAGATTTTTATTATTTAGAAAAATAAGAATGTGATCATTATGATTTTAGGGATCTTGAAGATTAGATTAAGGAAACCTATAAAAGTACCAAAGGCTTACCATGACACTAAAAAAAATGCTCGAGAAACAAGAAGAAAGTGAAACTAAGCAAGGGACCCAATTAGAAGAAAAAGAAGAAGATATAAAGAGATTAAAGAATGAAATAATTAGTCAATCAGAAGAAAAGAAGAAGGTAGATGATGAGATTAGAAAAAGCCTTGAAGTCAATGCCAATCTAAAGACCCAAATTGAAGAAGCCAAAAGGATAGAGAAATTATTGAAAAATCAAGTAAATGAAAAGGAAGAGTCATGCCATAAGTTGGAAGCTGAAGTTGTTGATCTCAGAAAGAAAGTAGATAATTCAAACACTCACATCAAGTTCACGAACTATTCAAAAATATTGGATGAAATCCTAGATATCCAAAGATCTCCAATTGATAAATAAGGTCTTGGATACAACAAGGAAGTTGCTCACTTTGCAGCTATCACTTCTAAGAAGCATGAGGTAAGTCCTTCATTATCAAAAAGTGGAAGCAAAGATGCAATTCAAGGACCTAAACAAAGAAAGGAAACCTTCATAAGAACATAGCAAAGAAGACATCAAGAATCCATCTTTACACCCCGAAGAAAATTTAGAAGAGAGACACCTTCAAGGTGGACACCAAAGCAAAGGTATGAAAGTGTTTTTCATGGTCACTGCTTCTCATGTAATGAATATGGTCACAAAGATTAGGATTGCAGACATTATGCAAGGAGAGAGGTTGGAAGACACCATAACATCGTAAGATGTTGGAGATGTAATCAAGTGGGATACATTGTTCCTCATTGTCACACCATGATATGTTTTAGCTACAGTGGGTTTGGCCACAAAGCTGAGGATTGCTAGAATTCAAGGAGACAATAAATGAGGAGTGCTTCATATAGCATGGAAAGAAGAGCACATGTAACTTTGAAGGAAGAAAATGTTGAAAGGATGGAAGCTCAGAGTACAATTACAGAGAAATCAGAACACCCTCAAAAGTGGATGAAGAAGACTGAACAATCAGACATGAATGAAGGAATAAAGAATCAAGAAAGCTTCACTCTTTCTGAAGCATACGCAGGATCCTATGGGAGAAGTCACTGATATACGCTAGGTGACCTATAGAAAGTTCGACATACGCGAGATGTCTATGGAACAAGCCACGTACCTATGAAAAAATCCTCAAGAAGAGGAGTGTACAAATGAGTGGCAACATGGTTTGATGGTATAACTTTGTTTTGCAGGGTCTGACATGGTTTGTTGTAGGTTTTCATGATTATATACTTGCTTTGGTACATGATGTATGGGATGATATAGAGTAGATGCTTGGTTTATATCTTAATGGTTGAGATACATGTTTGTGGCACTTGGTTCATGGTAGAGGCATATCATGAGTGATATGACACTTGTTTGAGGCACATGGTTGACATGATGGTAGAGGCATATGGTTGGTACACAGTTGGCACATGTTCTTGGCATATGGTTGATACACTCCATTTATGATATCTTATGGTATATTTTATGGTATTGATGTACATGGTTGATGTACATCAGTTGTGCATGCTTGGAACACAGTATGGCACATGATGTACATGGTTGATGTTTTGTTCATGATTCTCTATTCATTCTTGACATATAGTTTACTTCATGATGTATGGTATAACATGAGTTTGAAGCATGGATAGTTCCAAGGATCATCATATGAAGAGAATATCATTCTTGAGTAGTTGATCTATGTCTCGGTTGAGTAGTAACATTTGCAACAGAAGCAGATTGCAGTGGTAGCATATTTTTCATCCTGCAGAGAATATAGGGGGACACATACCCACAAGGGGAGTTATCCTTCTTCCCATTATTAGTTGAAACAACATGATTCCAAGAGGAGAGATGGCTGGAAACCATGCCATCAATATTGCATCAGAGTGATATCCCTTGTCCAAAGGGGGATAGATTATTCAGAGGAAGCTCAAAGGCATCCAAATAGAGGGAGAAGCCCCAAGGAGATTTCAAGAAGGAGGAGCATCCCCAAGGAGAGAAATATCGTTTTCCATTGATTTCAAAGGGGGATAGATAGTCACGTTGATGTGGTGAGATGAACATTGATTAGGAGCGATGATTGTAGAGGGAGCATGAGCATTTCCATATCCAAATGTTTCCATCAATGATTGGTGTTGACATCAATATTGGTGTTTCCATCAATGCCAAAGGGAGAGATTGTTGTACTACATTGTAATTGATGTCAAAGGATTGATGTCAAAGGGTTGATGTCAAGTATTGTAATAGTGATGTGTTTTTATCATTGATATACTCATTATTGGTTATATGGTCATTAATGTAATTGTTTTCAAAGGGTCGATGTCAAGTGGTGTCATAATGATATGTTGATATTAAAGGGAGTTTTATCATTGATGTCATGTCATGGTTGATAGGAAGAACCAAATGGATAAACTCCAAAGTGGTCCCCTTATGGTGAAATCCCTCACGGGAAGACACTCTTCGATAAAGTTCTCAAAGTGGTCCCCTTATGGTGAAATCCCTCATGGGAAGACGCTTTGTGAAGTCCAAATGGTTAGGTGGTTGAGTATCCCACACTAGTACATATTAGAAAAATTGTGATGTTCTATTTGCGACGTTATGGACAAAATTGGCCATACTGTTGAAAAATAGAGGAAGTTTTAATTTTTTTCTCCATATTGCCTGATAACGTCGCTCTTGCGATGTACTACTAAAAATTGTCTCTCTTGCGATAAAGTTCACAAGACTTCTCTCTTGCGACAACATAAAATTTGTGTTTCACTTGCGACGTTGGTGAAATATCCGTCGCACTTGCGACGTTGTGGAAACTAGGTTTTCCCCACCCCAATTGTCACCTAGTATTTGACCAAGTCAACTTTGACTTGGTCAACTATCGTCGAAATTGTGACATTATAAAATCTATAAATATGTTGCATTTTATGGATGTTGCGACAAGTTTTCTATAATAAAGACAACTCAAAAAGGGTATAAGCCGGTCTTCTTGGTGAGAAAAAAACATGTATTTTTTTCAGTATATGTCTGTGGGGAAGAATGTGAGAAAACATTAGAGTTGGGAAAAAAATTAAAGAGGGTGAAAAGGGTGATGGTAAATTTTATTGACCTTGCAAAAATTGTTGTACTAGACGTTCTGAAAGAGTTTTAATAACAACAACTAAAAAACATTGTAGAAAATATGGGCACATGGACGGGGGATCAAATGAATATTATCCCATGGTAATTAGCTATATTCGTCGCATTATATTTTTTAATATTTATTGTATTCTCAAACTTTTATACTGTTTTATACATGCACTAATTTTTCATGATTGTTTGTAATTATAAAGTTAGACGTGCCCCCTAACTTTATGCACAAAGCACCTAGTAGTAGTAGGAATGATGTTGTACAAGATGAAGAACTTGAAGCAGATAATGAAGATCAAGTTAATGATCCCATGGAAGTAGATGACAATAATAACATAGTTCAAGATGATGGGACAAATCAAATGATCCAAGACTTATTTGGTCATCCAAATGAGGATCATGGGGACAATAGTGATGGTATTTGTGATGAACCTCTGATTGAAAAGGCAAATAAATGACTTTATAAAGGGTCAATAGAAAACCTTCTCTCCACTACATTGTTGGTGGTGAACTTAAAGGTTACAAATCATTTGTCGAACACTTGTATGAAACAGATCCTAAGGTATGTAATATGTTTCATCACATCTACATAAAGGTTGAATTTCCCCCATTTGTTTTAATATTAATTAATGTGTAAAATAAAAATTCAATATTTACAATTACTATTCTTTACATTAACTATTTATTTTTTATGTTTTAGATTGTTAGGTGAATTTTTGTTACCATCGTCAAATATTTTACCTCACACATATCGATATTTACATTCCATTATGAAATACATTGGAATGGAGTATCAAAGTATAGATGCATGTCCTGGTGATCATATTATATATTATGGACAACATGCGTCGAAAACAAAATGCCTAGTATGTGGTATCAGTAGATATCAAACCGATTAAGTAACAAAAATGGTCCCTCGAAAGGTTCTCCGACATATTCCCATAATTCCACATTTGCAGCGACTATTCAGGTGCCAAAGCATAGCACAATTTATGGATTACCATGCATGAAAGATAATTGAATATGATTTTCTTCGAATGCCTTCATATGGTTATGCATTTAAGGAAATTGCTGCAAAATGGCCAGAATTTACAGATGAACCTCGTAATGTTAGGATTTCATTGGCAACTGACTGTGTTAATCCATTTGGAGAGATTTGGTTTGTTTACTCAGTGTGCACTATTTTAGTTATCAACAATAACATTCCTCCTTGGATGTCAATAAAGAGGGAGCACATAATGTTGACAATGATTATTCCAGGTATTTGTTTACATTAATTTTTTTGAATGTAAATTTTTCATTTTTCTCTTTTTTTGCATAACACCTTTTATTTATTTATTTACATATATATACATACCATGGTAGTAATTTCAAACAATTAGGTAAGTACCAAGTTAAAGATATGAATGTGTATATCGAGCCTATTATCGACGAGCTATTAAATTTCTGGGAGGGCATCACTATGTATGACATCTGTGAACTAATTTGGTAGAAGATATTTCAATGTCGTGGAATACTTTTATGGATAATTCATGATGCCTCAGGACTAACACATTTTTGTGGTATGTAACGTTCCATATTTCACGCTTGAATAATATATAATTAATTAAATATATCATGCATGTTGTTTAAATAATCATTCTGTATATTAATAATTCACATTAATCCATCTGTTGCAGGTCTTCAAACAAAGGGTAAATTTGCATTTCCAGTTTGTGGTCCTAAGATGAAATCTCGTTGATCAAAATTTTTAGGAAAGGAGGTGTTTGATGAGTATAGACACTTCCTCTCTAAGAACCATAAGTATCGTACTATTGAAAAATATTTTTTCAATGGGAAACAAGAGGCTGGACTAAAACCACAAAGAATGACACCTCACCTATTCAAGTTGGCATATGATAGAATTAATCCTCGAGGTATGCATTTTGTTTATGTATCGTAAATGGAATCATGTTTTGAAATTTTATTTTAATTATTCAATTTTTTTTACCGCATTTGATAAATAGTGTTCTCATTTTTTTTATGCTTCATCAATGCCGTCATCGTGAAGGTAGTAATAATGGGCTTCCACGAGGAATGAAATGTTATCCCACCCAATTCATGAGGTTCAATTACTATGAGGACCTAAAAATAGTTCATTTATTTGATACAATGCATATCGGGAAGAATGTGACAGAAACATTATGGTGAATCATAGATGGCAGGATGGATAAAGAAAAAAGTTGTCAAAATTTGTAATGACATTCAGGAAGCCAATCATGCAATGAAAAGTGTGATTCGATAAAATAACTATGGAGACCAAAATAACCTTCCATGGTTATTAACAGAGAAACAAAGCAATGGTGTAAAATAGGTCATTCAAAAATTTAAATTTCCCATAGGTTTTTGTTCAAACATAAAGAATATCTTAACGAAGAAAGGTGAATTTGGCGGGGTAAAAACACATGATTGGCATACCTTCATTAAGGTAATTAATCATTTTAGTATTCATATTTATATATTGGTCGTATACATTTTTTGAGATTTTTATTTTTTTTTGTCTATTTTTGAACAAGTAATGATTTGTTTTTATTGTTACAGTATGTTCTACCTCTATCTTTCCCAAACGACTTTGACAACAATGTCAAACAAGTTATATATGATATTTGAAAATACATGAGGTAAGTAGCTGCAATATATATGCAAAAAAAAAATTCAATTTTTTGTTGTACTTAATGACATGTGTTTTACTTGTAATGTAATATGTATTATGTTTTGTTGAAACATGTTTTTTTCTTGCGTCATGATCTATAGATGGTTGTCATTGAAATAGATTCATGAATATGATATAAAGTATTGGAAGAGATAAATTCCTCAACTAATATGTGAGATGCAGAAGTATCTACCTCCATCATTTTTCAATGCACAAGAACACTACCTCGTACACCAAGTTGAGGAGATTGAAATGTGTGGACCTGTACACACAAGGTCAATGTGGATGGTGGAGAGGCACTTGAAATCATTGAAGGATTTGGTTAGACAAATAGCACATCATGGGGGTTCTATGGTGGAGGGATATATGGTATATGAATCCATGGTGTATAGTAGTCAGTATCTTCCTAAATTAGCAGCGCAAGCTATGCATGCAGTGGATTGCATTTGGGATGCAAACTCCATCAAATTTTTTGAAAGGGAGCAGTTTTTGGGGAAAGGTACAATGAAGAAAGTGAGAGGTAATTAAATTGTGGATATTTTTAATGAATATAAATTTTCATTTTTTGTGTATATGATCATACTCATTTAATATTTATTCTTTTTTCATTTATTAATATTTACCATGGTTATAACTAATATTTAATATTGGTGAATTGTGATTTTTTGATTGGTCAGTTGCTCAAGATTGGGATGCACTACATTTATACATTACAAACAATCTTGATTGGATGAAGGTATGGATTGATAGATGTAAATAACGTCATAGTGGTAGTTTATCATGGAAAGAACTGTATGAATTGGTTATATAATCTCGTCGTAATGGAGATTTCAATGTTACGTAGAGGGAAATAGATTTATCATATTGCTTGAAAGATGGAAAGGAAAGAAAATTCACCCATTTTATTCAGTTATTTTATATTATATTAATGTGACTGTAGGTGTGTTTTTTTCATATTATACTTTCCAAGTTATATAAATGTGTTTATTATTAATTGACAATGCATATTTTACATGTATAGCATATTGCGGTTGAAACACCACAAGGCTATGTGGTGCAATTGTAGTAAATTTCACATCAAGCAGTTGGATGAAACCAGAAAAACTTCTGATAGTCGAATAAATGCAGTATTTCAGGTCACTAATGTTTCCTCTAGGAGTGACAAACGTCCTCGAGAATCTGAAAATAGATACTATGGGTTTTTTAATGATATAATTGAGTGTGACTTTAATTCCTTCAAATTAGTTTTGTTCGGTGTCAAATGGTATAGGTTTCAGATACATGAACATGATGAGGAAAGAACAATTATTCAACATGCCAACGAATTTTCGATGATTAAAACAACAATTTTTGAAAAAGCAAATGACCTCTATGTTTTTCCAAGTCAATGTGAACAAGTCTTTTACTCAAAGGTTCCAAGTAAGAGGGATTGGTCATTTGTTGTTAGATATGATCCAAGAGGAAGGCCATTAAAGTATATTGTAGATGAAGAAGATGATGTAGAGATAGAGAAAAAAGAATATGGGTCGACAGATGAAGAAGACAGAGAAGATGAACCATGCATAGGAGACAATGCGCCAGTTCTTGATGATGATATCGATGAAGATATGCTCGAAAATGACATTGATGATGGTGATGATATCATCAATCCTTTCAACATTGTTTTTGAACCAGATGCCGATACATATGTCGAGTTGGATGATCAAGAAGAAGATACAGAAGAAGGATGATACAAATGTTGCGTTGGTCGATGAGGTAGGTAACTAGATATTTTAATTTGTATTAATTATTTTCTTTAAATAATTTTTTATGTGGGTTAATTACATGTTTTTAAGTTTTATTTCAATTTTTTTTTATAGTTTCTATGCATGATTACTACGTTTTTTTTGTTTGTTTTCTATTTTATAGATTGGGTATTGGGGAATTGAGAGTGATGTTGGGGGGGGGAGGGGCCATACGACCTTCCACCTTCACATGGTTGGCCTTGTTTAGTAGAGAATAAATTATTCTTGAAACCAAGAGAAGTTCATTCATTCATCTTTATGCTCAAAGATCACTCACATACCCACTCTATATATCGTCTCATCTTGTCCTCGTTTCATTTTAATTTTCTCGGTTGAATTTTAAAGGAAACAATTATTAAAAGACATTATACTAGGGCTATAGTACATTATGGGAAACAATGACCTGTGAATGGGGCCAACATTGAATTTTTTTCAAAATGTTTCAGTATGCACTGAAATTTGACATGGGTAGTTTGTTCACATGCCTTGACGATATGGGAGGGTTTCCAGACTCAAAGATCACTCACACACCCACTCTTTATACCCATTGTTTGTGTCGTTCAAAACCAACATCATGCCAATTAGGCCCATGATTTTGGTCATGGTGAGAAGAAGGAGATAGATGATATTTCATATTTAAATAATGATTTTGTACTAATAATATTTATGGAGCAAAAGAGTACTTAGATGAGAGAAAAAAACAAAGACATAAAATAACTTGAAGCTTCTGCAATTAATCAAGTACTTCTTTATCAACGTTATTGCATGCCCTTGTAGTACTAATAACGAGGGGACATACATCTCAGTCGTATTTTAAAGGAAACAACTAAAAGACATTGTACTAGGACTAGATCAGTACATGATGGGCAACAATAACCTGTGAATTGGGCCAACATTGAAATTCTTTCAAAATGTTTATGTATGCACTGAAATTTGACATGGATAGACTGTTCTCATTGCCTTGACGATATGGAAGGGTTTCCAGACTCAAATATCACTCACACACCCACTCTATAGATCGACACATCTCGTCCTCATTTCGTTTTAATTTTCTCGGTCAAATTTTAAAGGAAACAACTATTAAAAGACATTGTACTATGGCTAGAGTACATGATGGGAAAAAATGACCTGTGAATGGGGCCAATGTTGAAATTCACCCACCACAAATGTGACATTTGTGATGGGTGCATTGGAAGTTCCATGACATTTCAAGAGAGTTTTGACAAAGATTCTGTAGATGGAAATGACGAATGATGACAATAAGATATCCATTATAGTGAATGTTGATGCAAACATGGATGATCTCAAATATTATGCGGGGACATCAAACATCCTTAAGTCTTGAAACCCTCCCATACTGTCAAGGCATGTGCCTAATTTAACCATGTCAAATTTCGATGCATACAGGCACAAATTGACAAACATTCAATGTTGGCCCCACTCACTGCTCACTGTGCGGGTTCGGTGGAAGAATTTTGTGATGAGTGTATTGGAAGTTCCATGTCAAATTTAAAGATAGTTCTGAAAACAATTATATACAAGGGAATGATTAATGATGGCATTGAGACGTGCATCATTAACATTGATGAAAATGTGGATGATATCAAATATTATCTAGGGACATCAATATACACCCTTGGGTCTTAAAACCCTCCCATACTGTCAAGGCATGTGTATAGTCTAACCATGTCAAATTTCGATGCATACGGGCACATATTGAAGAAATTTTAACATTGGTCCCATTCACTACTCACTATGTGGGGTCGGTGCATGACATTTGTGGTGGGTGAATTATAAGTTCCATGACATTTCAAGAGAGTTCCAACAAAGATTCTAAAGATGGAAACAACGAATGATGACAATGAGACACCCATTGTGAACATTGTTGCAAACATGGACGATATTAAAGATTATGTGGGGACATTAGACATCCTTGAGTATTGAAACCTCCCATACCGTCAAGTCATGTGTCTAGTCTAAACATGTCAAATTTTGTTGCATACATGCACATTTTGAATAAATTTCAACGTTGGCCCCATTCATTGCTCACTGTGTGAGGTCGATGCAAGATGATATGTTTGATGGGTGTATTGGAAGTGCCATGACATTTCAAGAGAGTTCCGAAAAATATTCTATAGATGGAAATGATGAATGATGACAATGAGACATCCATTATACTGAACGTTGATGCAAACATGGATGATCTCAAATATTATGCGGGGACATCAAACATCCTTAAGTATTGAAACCCTCCCATAACTTCAAGGTAACTATCTAGTCTAACCATGTCAAATTTCGATGCATACGGGCACAGATTGAAAACATTTCAACGTTGTCCTCATTCATTGCTCACTATGAAAGGTTGGTGGAAGAAATTTGTGATGGGTGTATTTTAAGTTCCATGTCAAATTTCAAGATAGTTCTGAAAACAATTCTATAGAAGGGAATGACAAACATTAACAATGAGACGTGCATGATGAAAGTTGATGCAAATGTGGATGATCTCAAATATTATGTGGGGGCATCATACATCCTTGAGTCTTGAAACCCTCCCATACTGTCAAGGCATGTGTCTAGTCGAACCATGTCAAATTTTGATGCATACAAGAACATATTGAAGAAATTTCAATGTTGGGCCCATTCACTGCTCACTATGTGGGGTCGGTGCATGACATTTGTGGTGGGTGAATTGGAAGTTCCATGACATCTCAAGAGATCTCCAAAAAATATTCTACAAATGAAAATGACAAATGATGACAATGAGACACATCCATTATGAACATTGATGCAAACATGGATGATATCAAATATTATGTGGGGACATCAGACATCCTTGAGTCTTGAAACCCTCCCATATCGTCAAGGCATGTTTCTAGTCTAACCATGTCGAATTTCGACGCATACATGCACAGTTTGAAGAAATTTCAACATTGGACCCATTCACTGCTCATTGTGCAAGGTCGATGCAAGATGACATTGGTGATGGGTGTATTGGAAGTGCCATGACATTTCAAGAGAGTTCCGACAAAGATTATATAGATGGAAATAACGAATGATGACAATGAGACATCCATTATATTGAACGTTGATGCAAACATGGACGATCTAAAATATTATGCAGGGACATCAAACATATTAAGTCTTGAAACCCTCCCATACCATCAAGGCAACTGTCTAGTCTAACCATGTCAAATTTCAACGCATACAAGAACAAATTGAAAAAATTTCAATGTTGTCCCCATTCACTACTCACTGTGCAAGTTCGGTGGAATAAATTTGTGATGGTTATATTGGAATTTCCATATCAAATTTCAAGATAGTTCTGACAACAATTCTATAGAAGGGAATGACGAGTGATGAAAATGATATGTGCATGATGAGCGTTGATGCAAATATGGATGATCTCAAAGATTGTGGGGACATCATACATCCTTGATTCTTGAAACCCTCCCATACCGTCAAGGCATGTGTCTAGTCTAACCATGTCAAATTTTGATGCATACAGACACATATTGAATAAATTTCAAAATTTGGCCCCATTCACTGCTCACTATGCAAGGTCAGTGCATTACATTTGTGGTGGGTGAATTGAAGCTTCTGTGACATCGACTCAACTTGGTAATTCAATAATCAAACAAAGTGGTTAAATACACTTTAACCAAGAGAATCAACAATAGATCCACTTAAGTTAATGAAGTCAATTTATTGATGGTTCATCCATTAGGGCTGCAAGCTAGGAATCAAACCTACTACAAATTGGCATTGGCAAGAGGAATGAAATTATGATTATGTTCAAAATTATCCAGTTTGTGTTGCTAATGTTACCCCTCATTTTACATGAGGCCTACACTAGTATTTTTTCACTACTCTTGTGATTTTCATCACAAAGGTAGTTTTACAAGTTGATCTTTGGATGACCTAGGCGTTGTGATTGCATTTGATGAGACTATTAGCGATGTAGTCATGGATGGTTAGATGATGTTGATGCTCTAGTTGTCTTGGTAATTACTTTTTGTTCATACTAGTAGACTTGATTTTGGAGTCCCTTATATGATAATTATTGGATGGTTGATGATACATGTTGATGTATGACTCCCTTGATGGAACACTACCCTAGAAATTTTTGGCTAAGCTAATATTGTATTGGAATATTTGTTTTCTTGGAATTATCCCCTTGATATCACTTGATTTCACATTCATTTAGGTTGATATGGTCTAGCATGGTGTGATTTTCATGAGGTGAATTCCCTTGCTCATGTTGAGGATTCATACACATATTATGGTTTTTTATGACATGTATTACACCCCCATGTCGATCATTTCCCTCTTCTACATACTTTGATGCCCTATTACTTAGTGGAGGAGCTTGACATGGAATGCCCTAGCCTTGTGGGATGATTTCACACTTTTTTGGGTTTTATTTGGATATTACTCATCATCCCATGTGGAGTGCTCACCCTCCTTGCATACATGTTAAGGGATGGTCTTATTTACATGTTAACAGATGGTCTTATTTTTTTATTGATGAGGGGCCACCCCTTTCTTTATGTATTTAGTTTATCATTGAAGGCATTTTACATGTGTTCTTCATATATAATTTGATACCTTATTTCATGGATCCGCTTTCTTGGAACTTGTTTTGAGGAATACATCCACCATTTGAGGCCATTCTGCACTTTTCCATGCTTTGTTTGACGGGATGTTTCTCTTAAAGGTCTCACACTTTCTATCATTGGAGGTTTGAATTAATTCAAACTTATAGTTTGTGGATATGTCCACCTTTGGATGTTACATTTCATACCTTTTATTTCTTGTTGATGGGACATCTCACATTGGGATCAAGAGGTTTCATGGTTTTATGTCCTAGATCATGAAGGAAGATGCCCACTTATGGATGTTGCTTGCACTTATGTTTATGCTTATTATTGAGGACACCCACCTTTATTGGAACCTTATTTCACTTGCCAACTCGCCTTGCGTTTCGTTTGGGCACCCTGCCTCTGGCTCATCTTCTTTCCTAGTGCTCCCTTGTGTGGCCATTTTCATGCCTTTCATGTGGGTGGGAACACCTCTTTCCACTTTAACCAAGAGAATAAAAAATAGATCCACTTGATTTAATGAAGTCAATTTATTTATGGTTCATCCATTGGGGTTGTAAGCTAGGAATCAAACCTACTAGAAATTGGCATTGGCAAGAGGCTGAATGAAATTATGATTATGTTCAAAATTATCCAATTTGTGTTGCTAGTGTTACCCCTCATTTTACATGAGGCCTACACTAGTATTTTTTCACTACTCTTGTGATTTTCATCACAAAGGTAGGTTTACAATTTGATCTTTGGATGGCCTAGGGGTTGTGATTGCATTTGATGAGACAATTAGAGATGTATTCACGGATGGCTAGATGATGTTGATGCTTTGTTTGTCTTGGTAATTGATTTTTGTTCATACTAGTAGACTTGGTTGTGGAGTCCCTTATATGATCATTATTGGATGGTTGATGATACATGTTGATGTATGACTCCCTTGATGGAACACTACCCTAGCAATTTTTGGCTAAGCTAATATTGTATTGGCATCTTTGTTTGCTTGGAATTCTCCCCTTGATATAACATGGTTTCACATTCATTTAGGTTGATATGGTATAGCATAGTATGATGTTCATGAGTTGAATTCCCTTGCTCATGTTGAGGATTCATACACATATTATGGTTTTTTATGACATGTATTACACCCTCATGTCGAGCATTTTCCTCTTCTACATATTTTTATGACCTATTACTTGGTGGAGGATCCTTCCATGGAATGCCCTAGCCTTGTGGGATGATTTCACAGGTGTTTAGGTTTTATTTGGATATTACTCATCATCCTATGTGGAGCCCTCACCCTCCTTTCATACATGTTAAGGGATGGTCTTATTTACATGCCAAGGGATGGTCTTATTTATTGATTGATGAGGGGCCACCCCTTTATTTATGGATTTAGTTTATCATTGAAGGCATTTCACATGTGTTCTTCATATATAATTTGATTCCTTATTTCACGGATCCACTTGCTTGGAACTTGTTTTGAGGAAGACATCCACCATCTGAGGCCATTCTACACTTTTCCATGCTTTGTTTGATGAGATGTTTCTCTTGAAGGTCTCACACTTTCTATCATTGGAGTTTTGAATTAATTCAAACTTCTAGTTTGTGGAGATGTCCACCTTTGGATGCTACATTTCATACCTTTTATTTATTGTTGATGGGACATCTCACATTGGGATCAAGAGGTTTCATGGTTTTATGCCCTATATCTTGAAGGAAGATTCCCACTTATGGATGTTGCTTGCACTTATGTTTATGCTTATTATTGAGGACACCCACCTTCCTTATGTTTATGATTATGATTATGTGTTGCGTTTGGGAGCCCTGCCTCTAGCTCGTCTTCTTGCCTATTGCTCCCTTGTGTGGCCATTTTTGTGCCTTTCATGTGGGTGGGCGCACCTCTTGTCAACTCGCCTTGTGTTGCATTTGGGCACTCTACCTCGTTTTTGTTATGATTCCTCTCTTGGGTGCCCCTCTTCCCAACTAGCCTTGCCTTGCCTTTGGGCATCCTACCTTGTTTTTGTTACGATTCCTCATGTGGCCACCCCTCTTTCCAACTTGCCTTAGATTGCGTTTGGCCGCCCTGCCTCCTTTTCGTTATGATTCCTCATGTGGGTGCCTCTCTTGCAAACTCACCTTGCGTTGCATTTGGGCGCCCAACCTTGCCCAGGCCATCTTGAAAAAGTTATGTCGAAGCCAAAATTTCTCCTTATCTGGCATTCAGCTCATCTTCTTTTCTAGTGCTCCCTTGTGTGGCCTTTTTTGTGCCTTTCATGTGGGTGGGTGTGCCTCTTTCCAACTTGCCTTGTGTTGCATTTGGGTGCTCTGTCTCATTTTTGTTACATTTCCTCTTGTGGGCGCCCCTCTTGCCAACTCATCTTGCCTTGCCTTTGGGCACCCTGCCTTGTTTTCATTATGAATCCTCATGTGGGCACCCCTCTTGCAAACTCTCCTTGTGTTGCATTTGAGCACCCAGCCTTTCCCAGGTCGTCTTGAAAAAGTTAAGTCGAAGCCAAAATTTCTCCTTATCCGACATTCGACTCGTAATAGAATCTCCCTTCTTTCCCCACTATATTTGTGTGTTTTTGGTTTAATGTTGATTTTCATGCTTTGGTCTCATTGAATCAATAAAATAGCTCAAAAATGTTTCCATCTTGTTTTAGAAATATATATATATAGGGTTTTTCAATGGAAAAGTAGAGAAGATGTGTTTTCTTGTCTTTTGTGCAAATCACTTAGAGCTATTCCTCATCCTTATGCTCCTCTAGTTCAAATTTATGTTTGGATGATCCATCAAGGAGCACAAGTTTGTGGGTTTTCCTATTCACTTTTCTCTCTCAAATCCCTAGATTAATTTCTTGTTTTCTTGGGTAGATAAGTAAACTTCATTTTCTTCTTGTATGTCACTAGCATATCAACATACTAGTGGGGACTAGGTATTACTCATAGTACAAACACTCCCATCAATAGGTGTCTAATGAGTGGAATTTTATTATGGCCATGTTGAAGTCCTTAGAGTTTGGCTCTTCTTTTTTAGTGTTAAATATTTATTTAATGATGTTTTTTTCTTGTCTCTCCATTAATAGATGTATGTATGAACACATAGGAATATTTCCATCCTTTAGATAGGGTTTTCCCTTTACCCTAACCCTATATGTGATTGTTGTGGAAGAACTGGGATACTTTTATATATTAAGGTGCTATAAGGCTTCATCAAAGGAATTCTAGTACCCAAGCCTAATATTTTTGGAAAGCCATTTAATGATCAATTTTTGGATAAATCATTCTCCCCCCCCTACCAAATTCTTGAAGAGAAATATTCCTAGACACCATGGAGAGACTTTTGAATTTTTTCATCACATATTGGTCCAACAATCAATGGGACAAAAACTGATTCTATGGATATAGTTGGTGTCTACCTCCTAGCTAGATTGAAGGCCAAAGGTGGTCTTGGATTTGTCCAAGACAATTTTTCAAATGTTTATGTATACCCTTTGCTTTCCGTAATTATACTAAATAACTTTGGGAGGTGGTCTAAATAGTTGAAAATAAAATTTGGAAAAGGATCAATAAACCATGGATTTAGTAGAGAAATTTTAAATCAATAAAAAACTACTTTCAACAACCCATGATTTCTATAACCAAATATAAAAACTATCCCCACACCCATTGTTAAGTCTTGATCACTGCGTGGAGACAGAGCTAGCTCGGCTTGACACTCTTCGCATAGAACATATCCTGATAGGAGTGACCCTTGACACTCTTCGCCTCAAACATATCCTGACATGAGAGAAAGACTAGGAGACACAGGGAACTGTCATCCCTGGCTCGAGAAGCATTGGAGACAGAGGAGATTGCAGTCAAGCCTAGCTCGAGCAACATTGGAGATAGAGGATACCGTCATCCCTAGATTGAGGGACATTGGAGATAGAGGAGACTGTCATCCCTAGCTCGAGCGACATTGGAGATAGAGGATCCCTATATCGAGCAAAAGAGGATCCCTAGCTCGAGCAATGTCACCAAAATCGATAACTTTCTCTTCATGTTTTTGAGTCATCAACTGCATTTCATGCTGGTATCATAGATGTGCATTTATCCCTATTGGTATCATGTTGGTATGACATATGTGAATTTCTCCTTGCTACTGAGTCATCAAATGCATAATCCATTAGTCCATCTTTCTTGGTTGGGGGAGGCACAAAAGAATATTTCCATCCTTCATACACCCACTTAAATAATTGACCATTTGACATGATGGTTTCTCCCTTAATTGTTTGACCATGCCCTCGATGGAAAGTGAAAC
The DNA here is from genome assembly GCA_010110895.2 of Picea sitchensis. NCBI lineage: Eukaryota > Viridiplantae > Streptophyta > Pinopsida > Pinales > Pinaceae > Picea > Picea sitchensis. The sequence goes on along the minus strand of SNQJ01S0031911.1, from coordinate 78,804 downwards.
CATAATCTATAAACAATCATGGCAATATATTTAGCAGCCTAGGGTTACATTATGAGATGGAACAAAATAGTGATAAAACCCTATATATTGATAAAAAAAAATGTATGTTTGGTCATAATAAGAGTGAAAACCATGTCAAGATGGTCATTGATGGGGTAAATTGAGCACTAGGGTTTCTATCATTAATGGGGTAAAGGGATTAGGCGACCTCTACAAATTTCAATGAAAAAAACTTAAATAAAATGGTCATGTTTGCTCTCAAAGGAGCTGGGATGGGACTCCACCAACCTAAAATAGTATAGGAAATTCCTGGAAGAAAAAAAGAAGAAAAATAATTGGAAAAATAATCTAATGACAAAGAACAACAAGGAGGAAAATATGGAAGGGGAAGTTATAGTGAGCAAACTTACAGAATTGGGGAAGAATTGAAAATTTGGAAGTGAACTTGTTATTATTTGAAATCCATGATTTTATACTCTCTCATGCCATTGGAAAGGTTATTAAAACCTAACTGTCTTCTTAACTAAATATTGCAGGGCCTTAGATATATTCTCCAATGCTTTATCAACCCAAGTCTTGATGTAACCCATCATGGGTCCCATTGGGACCTCCTATTTCACGCTTAAGGAAAATATTTTGTTATGGACTTTGCTTAATTCTATGCATTGCTCTTGAATCAATCAATCAATCCGAGAATTATCAATAACCAAATCATTAAGTCATCATTTTATCTCCTTTTTAGAAAAGTTGGTAAATCATTGATTCAAATAGTTGTTCAAATAAATAATTTTGGTGTCAAGGACAAAGGATTTGCTTATCAATTCCCATGGATCCATCAACAACTTTAATATTTTTTTCAATTTTAGTTGAAATTGTCTCCCTAACCCCCTAAAATAACCCCTGGGATCATTTTTCTGTGGAAGTTATCTTAGGATTGTCTTCAAGTTGTTCATATGGTTTCCTAATGGCCAATGGCTTAGGAATCAATGTAAATTCCAAATCTGTTATCCTCCTTTTCAACTTGGTGTTTTCCTCTACTTGCTCCAAATTGGATTTAGTTTATCATTGAAGTCATTTCACATGTGTTCTTCATATATAATTTGATGCCTTATTTCATGGATCCACTTTCTTGGAACTTGTTTTGAGGAATACATCCACCATTTGAGGCCATTCTGCACTTTTCCATGCTTTGTTTGACGAGATGTTTCTCTTGAAGGTATCACGCTTTATATCATTGGAGGTTTGAATTAATTCAAACTTATAGTTTGTGGATATTTCCACCTTTGGATGTTACATTTCATACCTTTTATTTCTTGTTGATGGGACATCTCACATTGGGATCAAGAGGTTTCATGGTTTTATGTCCTAGATGAAGGAAGATGCCCACTTATCCACCATGCCTTCAAAATCAGAATAAGTATGGGAATACCATTTCCTCATAGAGGTTGTTGTTGGAAGAGAGGCAACCATGCACATAAGCAATGATATCAAAAGCAAAATATCAATTTCTCCCTCTCTCATACAACGTATTTCAAAGCGCTCTAAGCTTTGTGTTCTTAGATACACGTATTTCAAATCCTTCTGAGATGTGTGTTCTTAGTTATCCCCCCACACATTTATATATATGTCAGTTTTTATATTTGAAAGTTTTATGAGAAACAACATTTAAAATCAAGGTCTAGTCCTCTATGTGAAGTGGATCATCCAAGAAGCTTTAAAATCGTTTCTATATTCTAAATACTTTTAATACCAACACTTAATATGATTATAATCTACATTGATTGGGACATTGCTCAATAATGAGGCAATGATGTATTGAGGGTTAGTTTTTGGGGATAAGGTTTCAAATATTTTATAGGTATCTCATTGGGATTAAGCTTTTGTAGTGTTTCCTTTCCTCTTAACATGGAATTATTATAATTAGAGCGCAAGGGAAATGATTAAGTCATGTCAATTATCTTATCCATTTGATTATTCCTTTTCATGACCTAAAATGGTTGTGGATGTAATAAATATTTCATCAAGATACATGGTTAGTTTCCATTAACCTCACATGGTGATTGTCATGCCTTTGATATCTATAGCACCACTAGTACAATTTGCAACCTTTTACTTGCATGGAACTGTCTTAACCTACATGGTGCATTTTGTTAACATGCACTCTAGGTACTAGTTGATATAATATAAGAGAGAATCAACACATAAGTATATTCAAGAACAAGTGCAACACACTGAGACATATAAGAGTTGTTGTCATTGATATCATTTCTTATATGCCAAGTTATGAACCCTTGGATCCTATGTCATTACTATAGCTTTAAATAAGGAAATCATAGGCACAATAAGGCCTTGGAGTTTGAACTTTGTGGGGAGAGTTTGATGCTTTTGCACGGAGTTTGCTGAATTTCAGTGTTCTTTTATTGTTCTTTTCAGTGTTTGACGCAAACACATTTATTCACAACATGTGGGTTCATAATTAAAAAAAAAACCTTTATGAATGAATTACGTGATAAGACATTGGTAAACAAGGTGAAGCCCCCGTGATCCTTATAAGTATTTAAGATGTGTATGGTGGTCTCTATAATCATAAAAGTTTACTATGTTAGAAATGATGACAATTGATTCAATGTTGTATAAGTGTACAAAGTGAACTATGACATTTGCATGGTATTTTTAAAATTTGGGTCATTTTGCTTCCATTTATCTATATAATTAGCTCATACTTTTTTTCATTAGCAGTGCACACATAGTAATCAATCAAGAAATTATTTCTTTGCTTGAAACTTCTTGCTCCTTCCCATAGCTAGTTTTCATCGAAGTTGAAATTCTTGCATTTCATTTTCCTCTTGCATGGTTTAAAGAGTCGAGTTGAAACACTATCAATTTCACGACCACTCCTTTGTGTAAAAACATCCTAAAATCAAGCGCTAATTAAAATTTATCTAGCAACTTTTCTAGGGATATTCAAACCCATATTAGCTTAGGTGTAGAGATTTGGAATAGGATTGTGAGAGTAACTTTCCAAAGATACTAAACAAATATAAATATTTGAGTTAGGGAGTGAAATCTAGTTGCTATATCACTAACTTTGGGAATCCCTTCTAACACAAGGGTCAAGCACGAGGTTGCATTGGGGCCAATAGATTAATCAACCCTGCTTTGTTGGTCTTGGTGTCGATTGTCAACTATCCCCCCTCTACTTTGGTATAGTAGGTAGTACCATAGAGGCCATAATATTTTATACTTCCTACCCAAGGTGACAACATAAGGAAGGTGGTGTTGTACATGGGATCAACTTTAAATAGACTCACTCAGACTCCTTGGAGGGTTTCCAACTACTCGGTGAGGTAACTTGCACCAGGACGTTAGTTCATTAAGTAGGTTGTCAACGTAACTTTCCCACCCGTTGAAACTCAGCCCCTTCGGGCATCGATTCTAGGAACACATTTAAAGACCCATAGGAACACATTTGTTTATGTGAGCAATATTGGACGATGAAGTAGATTCCTAGAGCACATTGGGTTCATGGGTTTTTCCATACTATGGATATGGTGCCTAAGAGTAGGTAAATACAAGAAGAGATGAGAAGGAAAACTAGAAACTCAAAGCATATGAGCCAACAGTTTTGCACAATGTTCAAGTTTACATCAGAAGTTCCTATGCAGAGGGAAATTTTGTTAAGAATAAAGAGATTTATTTTCCATTCACAACCTAGAGACACCACAAAAAGTTATCTACGCATACCATAATGATCCAGATTATTTTTGGCATGAAATGAGAGTGGAGATATAACACATAAATATTTAGAGATATTGCAAGAGAGACAAAAATATAACAAATATATAGAGGAAATAAAACAAGAGTCACAGATATACAGTAATACATGATTTCGATTAATGAAATAAATGTACAAAGACTATAAAATACATAGTGAAAGACTCGCTAGAATGGTGGTAGCTTATCTTTGAGAAGAGATGTGACGGCTACTCGCATACGTGAGAAGATGATTATTACAATGAGGCTCTAAGGGCCTTTTTAACAAAAGTAAAATCCAAAACCCTAACCCTGGAAGATGAAAAGCCAAAAGGTTTGTGGGCCCCGATGGGGGTAGTTGATACGTCAACTTCCCAGGGGCGTAACTTTGGCATACGATCTTCGTTTGGGGCGCTTGATAGCTCGTTGGAAAGATATATCCAAGAACTACAAATTTTGGGTGAGAAACATGATCTACGATGGATGTTTCTCCCCATTTTCTCAAAAAACATCGTTTAGGGCCTCAAAATGGCCCCAGAGGTTAAAAACTGCTAAAAATAGTAAATTACTAAAATTGCCAAAAACATGTTTTGGGCCAGTTGGAGAAGGTGGGTGGCCACCGATATCCACCTGGATCAATCCTACCTCCTTAGGAAGCAATGGTCTCCATTGCGTTGAGTTCTCGGGGAAGAGGGGAAAGCGATTGTTGAATCTGAATCTTGGTGATCTGCTTGCCTTGCTGGAGAAGTGGTGTTTCTTAGCTTGTTGAAGGCTATCACGAACCTTTGGCTGGAAGGTTTGGACCTTTTTAACCAGTCTGGCTACATGAGATGACTGTGTGCAAAAGGAATCTTTGTGCTTTGCTGCAACCTTGTCAACCTACTTCTGGTGGATAGAAGGTGCTTGGGCCGAGGCTGTAGTGGTTGCAGTATCCATTTGTTCCCCTTTTGAACAGATTATGGAGAAGATGAATTTTGTAGTATGAGATACTACCTTGCGATACTATTTAGGTTTGACAATAGTCGAAACTACCTCTGGTATTCTGTAGAGATGACCCCCCAAAGTAATAATGACACTACGGGGTCGAGACTCATAAATAGCGTGGTGCTTCCACATATATGGCTAGCCCAAGAGAACATCACAGAAATCCAATGGGGAAACATCACTTAATACCTCATCCTTGAAGGGTTGGATGCCGTATGACAATCGACACTGTTGGCTGACACGAAGATCTCATCCTTGGCGAAGCCACCCAATGTTGTATGGTTGCGGGTGTGGTGTTGTCGGCAATCCCAACTGTTTGATGACCTCTACTGAGATGAGGTTCTTCTGGCTTCCGCTATCAACAATAAAATGCAGTGGGGTGCCCTTCACCCACATATTTGAATGAAAAGGGATCTCCCCCTCTTCTGGATCTATTGGTTCTTCTGGTTGAATTGTTGCGGTCGTGACAATAGCAGTGGGGTCTACGTCAATGATCTGTCTTTTACCAGTATTTTCATAATCAAATTCTGAATCAGGGTTCGGCTCCTTGTCTTTAATCTCGGCCACCAATGACTATTTTGAGAGACATTCATCGGTGTTGTGCCAGGGGCTTTTGTGGAAATCACACCATTTTCCGGTGTCCTTCTTTGTCTTCCCATGACCCTTCTTTTCCTGTGGCTTGG
>SNQJ01S0031911.1:40931-57476 GCA_010110895.2 Picea sitchensis | reverse complement strand
GGAAAAACATATAAGGTTTTAGGGTTGTTATATGCCTCTTAATTTTTTTATTTTGTTAGTTAGTGTAACCCTAATTTAGCTCATTGTATAACCCTCTTTATTCATTGAATTATTGCTTGTCAAAGGGATATTTTATTTTCTACTATAATAATTTATTTTAATTCTTGAATTTGACATCTTCTTGAAAGTTTTACAACAACCCTAGGTGTTTTATTCATTTTTAGTGTTTTGGTATCCTCTTGAGCCTTGACTTGACTTGGAAAACCTCTTAAATTGACCTAGATCTTGATTACTTCAAATCTAGAAATTGTTTTGTCTTATCACCTCATTAATACCTTGTCTATCATATTTCATTGGTGGTATTTTGAATAGTCACCCCAAGGGACCCTAGATTTGATTGTGTCTTGCCGAGGGATTCTTGGAGACTATTGGGGAATCCTCCCTTGTGTTGGATTATATTCCTTCACTAAAGAGAGAGAATTTGTTGTTGAGATGAAAGTGGTAACATCTTCCATGTTACACTAGTCTTGGTGCCTTGTGAAGGCTTTTCACTTGTTGCTATATTGTGTGGTAACACACCTATAGGCTATTTAAATTATTTTTCTAGTGCTAACCTCAACACAATCATCAAAACTTGAACCTCTACCTAGTTGTTAGTTCCTATTCCAAGTCCCATCTTGTAAGTGTAACTAATATTATCGGTCATATGCAAAACAACTCCAATTCCATAAGGTCCATAATTACCTTCATTAACTCCATCAAAGAACCCTCAAGCTCTAGACTTGTCTATATCAAGTGATCTAATTTTCATTGGTTCCTTTGGCTTGGCTGGTTGTTTAAAGTATTCATAAATGTAAATACTTCTAAGGAAAAATAAATTGACCTTGAAAGAGAGAAACATTTCTAGTAATCCATAAATCCCAAGAAAATATAATGGGTAAAGCTCTATGATTAATCACTGCAAAATCCTACATCCAATTTTTAAATCTTCAACAAGTGTTTCCCCTTCCTAAGACCTTGTATCGCTTGGTGATTAAGCACTTCCTTCCATACTTCTTTGGAGAATGTGTAATCCATTAAGATCTGTTCAATACTTTCTTCATTGGCTTCACATAACAGATATAACCCTTACCCTTGTGAGGACCTCTTTGGAAGAGCTTTATTTCTCTGAGCTAAAGAGAAGAATATTCTATATTTGAGTGGTGTAGCACTTTTTTTTCCATATTGGCTTCCAACATCCACCACCAACATTATTCCCATGCTTCATTCAACAACGTTTCTTTGTATCCCATACTAGCAGTATACTCTCCAGATGGATTTTGAGACCAGACCAAGGAGTCCTCGTCCCCTCTTAGACTAATATATTTTTTCAATAGTCTCCTAAAAAACCTATCCCATTGCACTGCCCCCTACCCAAATAACTCCATACCCATTTCCTCTTCCCATCCTTGATGCCAAAAGGAACCATAATCCATTCTCATTGCATCTGCCAATATTATAATCTCTAAATTCTAAATCTAGAGATATTTTAGGTATCGATCTTACCTAGGTTATCTTCTCGTGTTTCCTCAAGATTCATATTTTGAATAACTGCATTTAAATAAGTTTGATGAACAAGAGAACCATCTTCTAGCTGCTAAGTGGAATCATGATAAATCATGCCAAAAACAAAGGGTTTAAAACTTTCATTGATTAATTCGTGTATTTTTTCCATACAGTTTTCCACAGACATCATCCTCCTAGAATGCCTCTTGAATCTAAGAAGTTTCTTCAATTATGTCCTAATGTTAATGTGGGAGATTGGTATTTATATAAAGATCATACCATTATTAGAATCTATGTCTCAAAGGTAGAACCCTATTTATTACCATTTTATCTCATCCCATAGATTTTTTCATTAGAATACATTAGGAAAAGTTTGAATTATGATCATTTGCATTTTTCTTGTAAACACCAAAAATCTACTTTTGCTTTACTAGTTGAAGTCTTCTATTTTATGGTGAAGAGAAAATCAGCTCTAAGTAGTCTAAATCAGATTTAAGTTCTCTCAAATTTGATTTAGGAAAAATATGGAATTATGATCCTTATCATGTTACTTCTAAAAAAATAAGTTTGATATGTCTACAACATATCTTCATCATTATAACTTGGACCTAGAAAGACTAGTAAACAAAGAGAGTTGGAGATAAGTACAAGAAATTATGGAAGTAAATCAAACACAACATGAAACAACAAAAAATATCAAAATAAAAATAGTACCAAGCCCAATTATTATAGATAAGAAGAAGAGTGATTATCTTGAAGTTATTTTGTGAGACAAAGAGGAGGTCTAAATGAAGTTGAATAGGTAGCCAAATAAATATTTGGCATGGTTGCTAATACTAATAGTAATGAACCTGTAGTTGAAGAAAATTAGAATTGAACAACAAGTGATGTGATATTACCGGTTGATACCCCACATAAACAAGAACTAATAAAGAAGAGAAAGGCATGTTTGATCTTGACCCAAAAAATCCCAAATTGCAAAGCTAGGAAAGTTAGATGATAGAAAATGTTAAAGAGGAAGTCCATAAAACTATAGAAATAGATAGTGTTTCAGAGATGTTAGCTAAAGAACAAGAGGAGCATAATGATGAAGCTTCTTTATTTTTGAAAGTGCATTTGGAAAATCAATATCTATGGGACTCGTGGTATTGATAAGCTTATCCCCAACTACACATCATTGAAGTATCTATGGGAAACTCTTCTTCAAAGCTAGAAATATCCTAAATGAAGCCTAAATAAGTTTCATAAAAAACTAACACAGATGTATTCTCTGAGATGATTAAAGTTAAAAAGAAGTCCACCACTTTAGAAAGTAGTTGTACCCTCATCTCTTGCCATAATGGCTAACAATCCCAAGGTTCTTAATAGCAGTTGATTATAAAAAGAAGCAGTATAATATGGATGTTCTTCAACCAAAAGTATTCAAAGATGAAGGAAGTATCCAAGCTCAAGAATATAATACCACTATTTTTCATGTTGATTTAAATCAAATGCATGTCATGGATATGGTGGAGTGGCATAAGAAGACTGGAGAAGTTGTATCAAAGAAGTTAATTCAAGCTAAAGTAGATGTTGGAAAGCTTTATAATATGGTCATAAGATTGGTTACACAACTAAAGCAAGAGAAGGCTATTGATAAGGATATAATTACTAAGATTTAGGAGTTGGAATATGATATTGTTAGTTTGGGGACTATTCCTAAATATGTCAATGTTGTAAAATCATTAATGAAAGCTAAAAGCATTAGGATTAAAGCATTAAAGGAAAAATTAAATATTCTAGATGTTGATCATGTGCAGGCCAAGGAATTAGTAACTACCTACGAGGAAAAATAAATGTTGATTTCTAGGAATGCCAGGTTAAAGAAGAAAATCTATGATCTTAATGTAAAATTGACTACTTTGATTAACAGGAAGAAAACAATTGAGGTAGGAAGTTATTAAAAAATTCAAAGATTGAAAAAAGAAATGGATGAAAACACTCCTCCAAATATCTCTATTTCTGATCTCTTACACTTTCTGGAGTGTTTGGCTATTTAAGATAAAACAATAGATCTGACAAGTTGTGAAGAAAATCCAGATGATTCACTTGAGCAAATAACTTCTCTCAAAATTAAAATTTTTGAACTTTCTAATAAGTTGTAAGAGTTAGAGAGTAATGTAGTAGTAGATAAATAAAAGGTAGTTGGTTTGAATGTTTATTTGGAGGAGATGAAGTTTACAATTTAGGATTTACAAAGCCAAAAATCATAGAAGGAGTGGGAGGTTGACTTCTAATCAAACTATTGGAGAAGTATTGGAGAAGGCTTTAGTTGATGCATCAAAGAAAGTTTCAAGGAAGAAGATCATGATCATAGAAAAACATGTAATATGGGATAGGATATCAATCAGGTGAATCAATATAGATTTCATTTGGATGTTATTTAACAAAATGAATGTATAATGAAACATGTTCAAGTTGATACTAAAAAAATATGGGATGAAGTGGCTCAGGAAGTTGAAACTATTGATCTTGTAATCAAATTTCTCAATAGTATGTCTCAACATAAGTTAGTACCTTATGAAGTTAGTAACATAATAATTATGATAATGAGTGCAAAAAAGATGATTAGTAAGAAAAATATGATACAAGTAGCAAAAAATAATTGTAATATTGTGTATCAAGCTAGTAAAGCTTGCAACAACAATTTTTATCCTCTTTGTAGACCCATTTTACCTTCACCTTGGACTCTAGAACAAATTTTATTTATCATGGAATATTATACTTCATATTTTATGGCTCATGGAGAAAATATTGAAGGATTAGGAGATGGGACAAAGCCTCTCATTAGGTAACAAATAATTGATTAGGTACAATCTAATTTTAAGTTATTATTTTCTATTATTAATGTCTATGAGGTATGTTATCCCCATTTTGTGGATAACTAAGGATATTATATCTTGAGGCCCTCAAGTTACATATATGGAGTGTCGAGAGACTACATGACAAACAATACCCTTTTGCACAGTTGGAAACCCCTCTCACCACCACAGATGGTCACAGATTTCCAAATGGCATCCACCACATCAGTTGGCTTCTAGAAGGCAGTGGGCCTTTCTCCATGAGGTACAAGTTAGTATTATGGTGATCATCATTTCAATATTTAATCCAATTGAGTATTTTGTATCTTCGATTGCTCTATATTTCATGATATATGATTGGACATTATGCATTTTTCCCTGCTTCACCTTGGTGGTTGACATTGTGCCCTAGTAAGTGGTCTTCCTTGGGGATGGGTTTGCTACTAGGAACTCCCTTAAAGAGTCATCATATCATTCTTGGCCATACTTATCACTTTCCATCATTATTCCCCTCCATTTCCTTATCTCTTGGGATTTTAGGGTGTATTGACTCAAGAAGGGTTTGTCCCTCATTCTATGGGAAGAAGGGGATGAAGGCCCATAGGCATTAATGTTTGGTAAAAGATAAAATCCTTGTATGAACCTTCCAAATGCTTCGCCCATGGATCACCCAAGAAAGTAGTGAAACACTTATCTTTGAGTAAAGGGGACCCACAATATAATAAATAATGCTTAAAAGGTTAGTTGAAGGATAGGAGGTATCATCACAAGTCGACCTATCACATCCATGAATATATAGTGGTATGACATTGCCATCATCTGGTCACCAAACCAGGGTAATGGCTCTAAAGTTGCATGGCTGAGAGAAAGGGGGTCTCATCACGATCCAACCTTCTCATTTATACTAGATTTTTGTGGGTGACATTGTCATTATTTGGTCACCACTCCAAGGAAGTGACCTTCAACCTCTCCTTAAAATTATGAAAGAATAAAATAATAGCAATTAATGGGGTTGGAAAAAGTGAATTGCGGACGAAGGTACCACACACCCTCTACAAAGGCACCCATGAATGAGACACTACGGCCCCTTGTATTTCATGAGCTCTATGCCCATTAAGTCTTGATCCCAATCACTTCACCCACTTTACATTGATTAGAGAGGGACCTCTTGGAAACTCTCCTTGACCTAGGGAAAGATCTACCCAATAGGACACCTCATCAACCCTCCCATATTCAATCTTGACAAGTCGCATAATGTCTTTGGGAAATTAATTGTTTCATATAGTGATCTTTGATACACATGATTAGGTGGTTCATTTATTGATTGGATTCACTTATCATGATGTTATGACTTGAGATCCTTGGAGGGCGTGCTCATTTCTCTTTGTAGGACCTAGTTGGTGGACAATTTTGGGAGAACAAGCCTAGCTTGGGCTTCCATGGGGCTGCAAGCCCACAGGATGGATTCCAAGGGTCCACATGTCGAATCATAGAGATGAAGTATTGGAGACCTAGAATATGATGTGGAAGACTTAGCAGATCCCTCACATGCCAAACAATTTTCCCATGAGGGGAAAAACGTCTTATTTTTTAGCTTGGTGTCATATTTGGGGGCTAGGGTTTGGTGGTGGTGTTGCCACTCATTGACACATGGACGTTTTGAGGAGGATGAGGCCTTATCCAAGAGGATATTTCATAGATTCTTGACATGTGGCCTTCATATGCCTACCATAGTTTCTCCAACACCAACAACTTGTCTCAAGTGGATAATCATCCCCTAAAGGGGTGACGACCATGTAAATTAGGGTTTTATTTGTGCAAAAGTGAAATTTTAAATGAATTGTTTAATATTACTTTGTTAAAGGGGGAAATATTAGGGTTGTTGACCCCTAGTCTTGTGTTTTACCCCTTAATATGTGGAAAAGTCACCTTGGTGACATTTTGTATAAATAAGAGATCATAAGATCTCATTTGAACATAACTCTCCCTCTTGTGAGAGAGATTGATCTGAAATTTTCGCTATACTTGGCTATATTTGTCTCTTGTGCACTTGTTTATGGATATCTCTGGTGAATGGTTTATGGAGGAGTGAGGCGCTAGCCTTGGAGGAATGCTTTCTATCTTTTATGGTGGATTATCTTAGCATGTTTCTTGATATTGGTATGGTCTTTGTTGGGTCGAACTAATGTTGTATTAATTGTGTTGTAGTACTTGCCCAACCATTTAATTTGTCAATCTGAGGTTCGTAGGCTTATGAAGCACATGCACTATATGTGCAGGACCGAAGTGGAATTAATCTAATCTAACTCTCCTTAAAGCTGAGACACACTTTCGAAATGAAATTGCTGAAATCAAATTAATCTAGGAATGGAAAATTACATGAAGGAAAAGAAATACATCATGTGAAGAGTTTAATGACAAACAACATATATGTGATCTCACACCAAGGAATCTATACCAAATTACATTACAATAATAAAATTACAAATCATGAAAAAATAATGAAAGCATGAATCAAACTAAGAATCCCTTTCTCCAAAATTACAAAACCCAGACTCTACATAAAAATATAAGACTAATCCATCTTTCTAAGATTCATTCTAGACTCATGAAATGGAGAGAGAGCACTCTCTTTTATACATGAGATCCTTGAAGATAATATAACAATCTCATAATTACAGATCCACTATTATCTCAACTACTTACCCATTATTACAAAATATGATCCCTTCAAATCCTCCACATATCTCTCACAAATCTTGGATAAGATATGCCAACAAAATCTCCATGATCTTCTCCTTGGAGTAGAATTTGAATAACTATATCCTTGAAATGGTGGAGGAGATATTCAAGAATTATTTTTGTATTAATTCCTACACATTACAAAGCTCACACATTTTTGAGATATATATGAAAAACATGTTGACTTTCTAACATTTAATCATAAATTCCTTATTAATACTAAAATGAATAAAGTGGAAAATAATAATATGAAACCCAAATATATTTATGAAAATGATATCATGAAAGGTTAATGGGGCGATGAAATGTGAATAATGATGAAGGGAAAGGTGGATGAAAATACGACATTTTTGAGTCCCAACATACCCCCCAACTGAACTTGTTGCATGTCTGCATGCAAATGTGCATGGATCTTCTCAAGAAATTTTGGCATCTGAATTTCGGTTTTGAGTGATGATAATGAATGTTTCCAGGATGGGATTTACATGAGTAACAACTAACATTTTCTTATGGTTGGTTCTTGTGTGACAACCATGAATATAAGGAAATTTGGTTTTTGTGTTAACAACGTTCATTTTGTTATTTGTTCTCTTGCTATTATGATAATAATTTACCCATATACTTACTGGAAAAGATAAGCTATTAATGTGCATAAGAAAACATCACTGAGTATAAGAAATACATTTTTCATATTTGTGAATCATGCCAATATGTATATCAATGCTTATGAACCAAAGTGAAACAGAGTATTGTTGGAAAAGAAATGTTGGTAAATGGTAAATGAGACGAAAAATGGAATGATGGTAATGGAAAAATGGAGTGATGATAGTGTATAAAGTCCCCACCCCCCCAAATGAATTGGTTGCATGTCCTCATGCAGCATGGTATGAGTCATATAAGTGAAAAGGAAAGGGAGCATGGTGAGGGATTTTTCCAAATTATTCATTGCTAGTAGTTGAGGAATTACATGATTAAAGTTTAGAAAATAGCATACCTCCACTTACCCAAAAGGTGGATGAACTATGCAATAGGAATATGGATGATGTGACTATTGGACCATGGAAGGTTTCATCGTTGTAGGATCATGGAAATGTAACTGTGAATGTTGTCGCTACAACTGTTGGATCAGAGAATGTCAAGTGGAGGAATCTGAACTATTGTCGATGAATCATGGAAAAGAGGAAGTATGAAGGTTGAACTGTGGTACTCTCATATAGCTAAAGTTGTTGAGGGAGTCATGAAAAAGTGCATAGTCTTCACCTGCTACAACCCCGATGGTACAATTCTAGTCATGCGAATGAAAGTGTCAATGTCGAGCATGAAGAGAAGTCATTGGATTATCGTCCATTGATGAATGTCGTTAACCAATGAGAGGCAAACTCACCATTGATGTCAATGAGTTCCAAGGTACCTGATTACATATTGTGAAGTGTGAATGAATGAGCTGATGTTGAGCCACTTGCAAGATCTAACGATCAAGGGAAATTGTTGTATTCCCATGATTGTCAGCGAGAGAGCTTGCCATTAAGGCATGCAAGCCTCTAGGTACTCAAAATTGACTCTAGCCTATATCCCAGATAAGGTTTTGAGGTCAATGGGGCAAGACTTGTTGAAAGGTGGGCCTTAAGGAATCCCACATCAGTCAACGTGAGTTTTGATAAAAATATTGGCATGACTATAGGAAAGATCTCACTAGCAACAATGTTTATGACAAGGCAATGTAATCATGTAAAAGGAGGTGATTGGTTTTATTCAGGAGGAAAAATGAAATGGAAAAAGAAGACAAAGATGTATGTGACTCATAAAAGAATGGGCATGTGTGAAGTCGTGACTGATAAGGCGATGGAAAGTGGACTTCAAGACATGGATGACTAATGTGCGTTTGAAGGGAAAATGGGGGTAAACATTCATGGCATAAATGGGTTTATGAAAGGTTTATGTGTAACAACAAATGTCATGATGTTTATGATGAGTAACAACTCCTTCAAGTAGTCAACAAAGCATGTTTTTTTTCAAAAGTTTTGTGATTCTTGAAAATCACTTCAGCAACAAAATGTGATTGTCTAAGAACCTGAAAAATGTGAGTACTAATCCTGCAAGCAAACTTGTGAGAAGTTCAAAAAAAAACATATCATGCAGAAATAAGTACGAATGAGGTAAAATAAAATGTGTGTTGTACCTGTTGCCATTGCGCGCTTGTTTCATTGTATTGCAGCTTGAAGTGATTTGAGAAAAACAAATCATCGTAAAGCGTAAAAAACATGTTTGGAGATTATTGTTTTTAGGAATGATGAAAACATCCATTTGCAATTTCATTTGCAATTTTAGTTTTTTTTGTTGTTTTGATTTTTAAGTTTTAAGTGTTTTTTTTATTTTTATATTTTTTATTTTTATTTTGATCTTTTGTCTCATGGGGTTTTACACCTGCGCAGTATCGGGGTGCCCTTCCATTGGTTCCCACTTCTTCCATGAGTAAGGAGGAGGCACTAGGATAAAGGCTCTGAAACCTTTCAAGAACGATCTCGCGAGTTAACCGTTTCATCCTGACGATGGCATCATTAGAACTTTCCTATGTACAACAAGTAGTGTCATTCTCGGTGCATGCAAGATGGTATCCATGAAAACATGATATCATAATCGTAGAAAAAGGTAATTCATGTGAGAATTAAGGCAACCATCAGGTGATATCGAAGGCATAGGGTGTCTATTAGATAGGAGAGTGTTAGGATCTAGAAATTCATCAAAGAATAAGCAAGCAAATGATCGGTTGTGTATGGTTAGAACTGGTAAAATGGGATCTCGATGGATAACAGAAATTGGATATCGTCCGTTGACCATACCAGGTCCACAAAAAATGTATCCCAATCAACTGGTTGTTGATAACACTCGTGCCCTCGTGGAAAACTCGTAACCCTATTTATGATCGAAATCCTTGTTGAGAACGTGTGTTTTGTTAGAAACACATTCGGAGACTTACGGGTAGAATATCGCTTCCAATTTTTGGGAGTGTCGCAAACCTAATTTTAGATATAATGTGGAGGTTGACGGTCTGGAAATAATATCGCCAATACAATAAATGAAAATCATCGTTAAATATGGAAGAAATGGATTGGCAAGAAGATTGTTGCAAATCAAATTGATACACAATCAAACGATAAATGGGATTTAGTCTTGCAACCTCCGGTAGAAAAATCTTTTTGTTCAGTTGAACGCACAAGTAGATCCCATATCGAAGATACGAGGAGATAAATATTGATCACGGAAATTGTGTTGAATAATAACTATCGTTGCAATCATACAGGTTAGAATTTTCCTTTTGGGATATGAATCTAAAAATGGATGCACTTCCTTAAAACTTATGAGCGCCATCATTCAAAACTTTTAGAAAATATTTTGATTGTCTATTTGGATTGATATAACATATTTGGATCTGGGCTCACATGAAATTGCAAATTGCTTATGTTGTTTATTTGTTCGATCGAAGCTTATGCGGTGGTTTCTGTGCATTTAAAATTTATGATATTTTGTTTGTTTGTAGGGTTATTTCCAGGCATCTACGAGATAAGGGGTATAGGATGAAATTAGATTCAATTTAAAAATCAATTTCCAATTCCTTAGGGCCCGCTAGATGAACATAAATATCATTAGAAAGACGAATAGGTGCCTAAAACACAGATGAGGCAATGACGCCAAAATGTTGGGTCGAACTAATGTCGTATTAATTGCGTTGTAGTACTTGCCCAACCATTCAATTTTTCAATATGAGGTTCATGGGCTTATGAAACAGACGCACTATATGTGCAGGACCAAAGTGGAATTAATCTAATCTAACTCTCCTTAAAGCTGACACACACTTTCGAAATGAAATTGTTGAAATCAAATTAATCTAGGAATGGAAAATCACATGAAGGAAAAGCAATACAACATGTGAAGAATTTAATGAAAAACAACATATATGTAAGCTCACAACAATGAAGCTATCTCAAATTACATTACAAGAATCAAATGACAAATCATGAAACAATAATGAAAGTATGAATCAAACTAAGAATCCCTTTCTCCAAAATTACAAAACCTAGACTCTACATAAAAATCTAAAATTGATCCAGATTTCTAAGATTCATTCCAGACTCATGAAATGGAGAGAGGGCACTCTCTTTTATACATGAGAGCCTTGAATATAAGATAACCGTATCATAATTACATATCCACTATTCTATCAACTACTTCCCCATTATTAAAAAAAATGATCCCTTCAAATCCTCCACATATCTCTCACAAATCCTGGATAAGATATGCCAACCAAATCTCCATGATATTCTCCTTGGAATAGGCTTTGAATAACTATCTCCTTCAAATGGTGGAGGAGATATTCGAGAAGTCTTTTTGTATTAATTCCTACACATTACAAAGATCACACATTTTTGAGATATATATGAAAAACATGTTGACTTTCTAACATTTAATCATAAATTCTTTTTTAATACTAAAATGAATAAAGTGGAAAATAATAATATGAAACCCAAATATATTTATGAAAATGATATCATGAAAGGTTAATGGGGCGATGAAATGTGAAGAATGACGAAGGGAAAGGTGGATGAAAATACGACATTTCTGAGTCCCAACAGTCTTTTACTCTTATGCTATCATTTTTTCAAGTCAAGGATTATTGTGCCAGGATCTAAGTGGGAAGTAAGAGCATTTACACCACCACTCTAGTCTCTATCATTTATTTCTTAAAGTTCATTGATGTTGCAAGGGTTTGTTTGAGGAAGTAAGAGGATTTACACCCCTCATTCTTAAACCCTAAATAGAGATACTTGACTTGGGAAATAAGAGGATTTACACCCCCAAGGAAATAACATCTCTAGTTCATTTATTTGACTCCATTAACCCAATATTAAAGGAACTAGTCATCTATTTTTTGCATTGGAGATATAAAATCATTGCCTTGGGAAACATTAGTTTTTGTCTTTTGAGAGATCTCTTGGTTGGAGTTGGTTTGCCACATTGAGAGGAGTCTTCCCCTACTAGGGTGTCCCCTCTCTCCCACTACTTTAATTGTTGTTACAAACTTTAACCTACAGCCATTAAGGCTTCATAACCCTAGCTACTAACTATCTCTTAACTCCTAAACTAACCCTAGACTAGCTCTTAAATTTTGCTCACTAACTCTACTAACTAGGGCACATATTTTGGGATAATTGTTGGCATATTTTGATGGTGTAATTTGTTGATAAAAGTGAAAGAATTCTACAGCCATAAGGCTGCAATTTTCTATAGAAAATACATGTTACAACAACTTGCTTTATTTAGCCTCAAAGTGTCATTTTTCATCCTATATTCATTGCTAATCTTGATGTTGATTTTCTTAACTAGTTTAGATCTTTGTATGCTGATTTAGATGCTTTATTTTCTGATAGAAACTGTCATCTATTGCTGCAAATTAGGGGGGAAAATCTTAACTTTCCGATCCATACTAACATATATCATTGCAAGTTGGATTTTCTTGTGTCTCGGCCAGGTACAATCATCCAGAGAAGTATTATACCTTTGGGGCATTAATCACTTGACTTACAAGGCATCTCTTACCACATTTCACTCCATCTATATTTGACCTATAGTGGTTCCTCTTCCATATCTATCCATCCTCATCTCTTTCCCCCTAGGGTCACCGAGATCGCCTCCCTAGAGTGACCTAGTCACCCTTAAAGTGCGGGACCTACATAGAGGTGACATTGGGTGTAGTATTCCCTAGTTGTAGAAATTGCTTTCGTGGCTAGGTTAGGATTTTCCCAACCTACAACTTGTGCTATAACAAGGTGCAACCTCTAGTCTCATTTGGTTTGTATACTAAATTGAACATTTCCCACGTACAAATGTGGGATTACACATATCCTACTGGAGAATTATGTATGAAGATATCAAGGTTTCTCCCTAGGATATAAACAAACACTACAAGGGATGCATCATCAACCACAACTAAGAAAACTAGAGGCTAAGAAGGTGGCAACAAAATTAAGGGATGTTGCCTATATTCTTGGGAGAATAGATGTGTTATTCCTGAAAAAACTCATTATTGTCAAGCCTCCACATTATCAATTGTTAAATTCTTAGTTATAAAGATCAAGTAGTTGTTAGTTTAGACATGAAGCACAAAATGAAAGTGATTATAAAGGATCGACAATTTTTGTGAGAGATAAATTTCATTTTTTTTACCACGAGAAAGGACATGTATTGAAAATATTTCAACAGATCATTTAAATCATTTTAGAGGATTCACTACTCTTTCCTTTTTAGCGTATATTTATTTCAGTGTTTTGTATAATCTTTCTGATCTCCACAATATTTTTCTTTAGTTCATTTTATGTACCATGTGGGAAATACTCTCATTATTCATAGTATAAAAAGAAAACTTGCATCTTATAACCCTTTTTGTTTATTCTGACTACGAATGTTGTATGGGATTGAAGAGCATTTTCTATAGTTGATAATATTTATTATCACTTTGTATTCTTGTTGTGAAAATGTTTATAATATTTTAAGTATTTATAAGATTTTGAACATATTCGGATGTGGTTCACGTTGTTCCTTATGGATCCATGAATGACCTCAGACTATTGGATTCATTATTTAATGCCCAACACATTTTCACCTCTTATCAATAATACTAAAGATTACCTTATATCTTTAGTGTTTATGATATATTTGTAAATTTGTAAGTATTAGTACTCGCCATCCTTATTAATACTTGAAGTAGTTGTTGGTAAGATCCATCGAATCTATAATTTACATAGTCTTTTGTTTGTACTTAATCAAGATAAAGGTTCCCTTGAATCCAATAATGATGTGTTTTTTTTTCTCTATCTAAGACTTAAATAAGTTATTTCTCACTCCTCAAAAATCAAATTCTTTAAAGTCTAAAATATTGTGAGCTTAAAGGAATATATTTGATAAGTGAGAGATACCCCATCTGGTTGTTGGGATCTTCCATTTCAACCTAACGTGGGAAGGTTATAAAACCTTTAGTGGTCACTAGGATTGAAGAGGTACTTGTGCTAGGATGAATCCTAGTCAATCCTACGTCTGCTAGGATTCATCATAGCTCGACATTACCTCTTTCTTGGATGGCAGGGCTTGTAAGATTACATTGACTAGTAGCAAGATTACCCCAACATCATTTTCAAATACATTTCTTATGAGGTCTAACTCAAATACATTTTTATTCTATAAATCACGGATCATGCTTTTGGATTCAAAGTACACATAGGTCACTAGTATTTAAGAGGTGATTGTGTTAGGATTAATACTAGCCAAACCTAACAACCACTAGGATTCATCCTAGCACAAGATTACCTTGTGCTTGAGTGGAAAGTCTTGTGAGGTTACATTAAATAGTAGCTTGATTAGCCCAACATCATATTCAAATGAATTTCTTATTTCAGAATTGAATTACACCTAGGTCAATGGGATCATAGAGGTACTTGTCCTAGGATGAATCCTATCCATTCCTAGCAACCACTAGGATTCATCCTAGCACAAAATTAAATCATGATTGGGTGGATAGTCTTATAGGGTTACATTCACTAATAACTATATTATCTCATCATATTCAAATACAATTTTATTCCATAATTGTGGATTTTCCTACCTTGTTCCAGAGCCAATAAATGGGAACACACAGACATGACACACTAACCATGGTGATTGTGAGGACAAAGGAACCCCATAGCACTAATTATAAAATCCTACTTGTGGATGATGCCAAAAGATTATGTATTTAGTAACTAGTTGAATAATAAAAGTACATTAATATTGATAATGTGATTGTTCATAAAGTATAAAGTAACTAAATGCACAAATAAATAGGTTCTAAATACATCAAAGATGTCTCGAGAGGTTGATGTCTAGTCTTCAATATGACTACATAAATTAAATATATGTCAATCTCTTTGTAACTCTAATTAGCCTCCTCTTTGAAGTTGAAGAAGAAAGAAAAAAGTGTCTCCTAATACAAGATGATGAGAGGAAAAGAAAAGAATCATGAATCTCCTTGAAGAGATAGAAGATAAGGGATAAAAAAATGTCCCAGGTGGTTGGTGTAATTTGAAGAAATTGAGAAAATTAACGAAGTTGAATGGTGGATATTGGGAGGTAGTTAGGGATACTACCAAATTTCCTTGCTAAAAAGAAGTTGTTTTCTTACTCGTCATCAATCAGTTTGTCTCAACATGATCAAAGGGATTTAATATAATTCATTTAATAGGAGGGGAGATTTCATGAATTTAGGTAATATCCAATATCATGAAACAAATGTTGAAGCTTCTTTTCAGCCAAAGCCTCATCATGATGCATACAATTGCTTTGGAGAGAAATTACTATGGGTTGATATATCACTAATGTTTCATCCAAAAACAATGGATTTCAAATATTCAATATATCACAAAATAATCTATGGCTAAACGTAATGATTCCATAATAGTTGTAAAAAGTCAAAACAATATTTTAGAAATATAGAAAATTATCTAAGAGGTTTTTGCTTGAAAGAAAATAGATGATATAATTTTGATTCCCAAACTTGCTTGAGAAATAACCATGAAGATGCAAAGGGACTAGTGGATTGGAAGCTGAAAATCAACTATAAGTCATTAATGTTGTTTGTGTTAATTTCAATTTGTTACACACAAATGCCAAAGAATTGTGGAATAGAGTATGTCGTGGGAGTCATTAACTATTTCATCCCGACTTGAATTCACTTTCTTACCTATGATTGTTGAACTACACCATTGATCCTAAATCTAACTTGTATGTAATTAGCCAATTAAATTTGGATATTTAGAGTTTCACACTTGGATAGCAAAGGAAGGAGAAATCACCAACTTCTTTATAGCTCACTCTCTTTACACTATAGTTGGGTGTCAGCTACAGAATAACTCCTACAATAAAGGTGTTTCCCCCTTAGATCTCTCATACCATATATTGATTCTACTAATTTGAGGAAAAAAACCTAGATGACAACTTGGTTTACAGGATGAAACTTGGACCAGTGAGCCATCTTGCGCTAGGATAGTATTGGTGGACAACTTATCATAGTTGCATACATATTTATGGTTTCATATTTGAGCTAATTACATTTCATTTATGAGTTCCAATGCAAAGAGAATCCCAATTGTAATGGAAAAAGGAAAGACCTCAAGCCATATAATACATTTTATTTTCCTAAATATGCCACTTACAAATACCCTAGGAAAGAAACCCTATGCTTCTTCTCTTTCCCTTTCAAAAATATGTGGGTTTCACTTGAATAATGTTGAACATGTTCTGTGTTTACAAATAATAGTGAGATAAGAATACCATGAGTAAGTAAAAAAGTGAATCATTTCTATAGGAATATACCAAGCCTATGATATCATAG
>SNQJ01S0031911.1:11747-26844 GCA_010110895.2 Picea sitchensis | reverse complement strand
AATGTGTTTCGATTAGTCATGAAACACTGGGTTCTCAGTGAGCTTTATACAGCTTTGAATGTCACAGTGAATGACTGTGGGTTCAAGCTCTGAACTGAACAAGTCGAAGAGTATCTTCCTAAGACACACTACTTTTCTGCCAGCAGTGCTTAGCAGTAATGTATTCTTCTTCTGTAGTGCTTTGGGCTACGGAGCCCTGTTTTCTGCTGGACCAAGAAATCATTGCTGAACCCAAACTGAAGCAATAACCAGAAGTACTCTTCCGATCCACTGTACTGCCCATCCAATCTGAATCTGTGAAACCATGGAGCAATACACCTCCACTTGAGGTGTATCTGAGACCATAAGCTATAATTCCCTGAACATATCTCAGAATGTGTTTCACAGTAACTGTATGTAAATGTTTCAGTTCACACGTGAACTGGCTGAGAGAATTTACCACATAACATATGTCTATATGTACGAGATAAATCAATGATCTATCGATATAAGGTGGGTAGTTTCTTTAGATTAGAGATCAGTTGTGTGCTCATGGACTTGCAGTCCATCATGCCAAAACTGCGAAGCACACCAGCTGCAAATTTATCCTGTGAGAGAAACATCTCTCCTGATTTCTGCGAAAAATCCAAGCTCAGAAAGTAATGTGAAAGATCCAAGTCTTTCATTTCAACTTATTTGGAAGAGCTCCCTCTTAGTCTGAGCTATATATACAAAATTTCCTTTATTGTAAGGAATAGATGAATATTTTGGGATAGCCTTCATATGAGGATGAACCCAAGATTCTGTCATACTGAGCTATCAGAGTTTGTTGTAATCCATGATATTCTTTTCCATGGATAGCCTCTTGTTTAACTTCACTGTTTAAGAAGAAAAACTTAACATCTGTCAGATGAAGTACCCAAAACAAAAAAAATGCGACAAAAAACCCTGATGGAGGTAAGGATTTGGTCATAGATCATCCCTTCTTTCATGAGTCACAAATAAACCCTCCATACAACTATCTATTGTAGGCTTTATTTTATAAGGCCAAAAGAGGTTCCCACTAATTTGTTACGATTTATTTGAAAACACAGACCATACATCATTCTTTTCTATCACAACAACTTCCCTCATTTCAAATGTGGAAGGTTCTGAATCAATCACAAGATTCAATTCATCTAGAGGGCTAGAGTACTTATCTGGTTTCTGCTTTCTGTAAAAGTGTCTCTAGGTGCTGAAATCTTTTATGCTTTCTTTAGTATTTCTCGACATCAGGTTGGTTTCCTTTCAAAGAAACTAATAGAATCCTTGGATTCTACTAAGCTGCCAGTTCTACTGTAGGTCAAGGACTAACTCATATATAGGGACTGCTCCCTCTGAGTCTCATAAAATGTCTGCCTTTCTGTCAATTTGCTCCCTCTGAACCTATATAAACTTTTGACTCTGATCTAATGTCATATCTTTTAAAGATGTTCTTGGTGCCAATACGAGATTCAAAATGAAAAGCTGAGTCAGACTTCTGAGTTCCTGTGCCAAGGATAATGGCTCAATTACAATGAAAAATGATATCTCTAGGGTTTCTCGAAAAAATACTCCATCTACCAAGATAAAATGTTGGATTCTTTAACCAAGGAAATGGCCCAAGGTTACATGTTGTCTTTCATAAAAGATCGACAAACAACTAGGTTTCCAACCAAGGAGAAAGACTTAGCCTTTATAAAAAATAAGTAGGTGCTCAGATCACAGCTTCCTTGTTCATAAAAATATGAGATTCTGACAGTATTCAAATGAGACATGGATACATAAAGATGACAGGAAGGTAATCTCATCTTGATGAAGTATTCATGAAACTTGCTTAGGCTTAAGATATGCATGAACTTTGTATCATGCTACCTACTCAAATTAACCAGGACTTCTTTTGTGTATCCAGAAATAAGTCTGTCAGTTCAAGTAACTTCAATATCCTTAAGAGAATATCTTACTGTCTTGTGTATATTCATCCATAAGCAAACAATATGTTAAAGACTGCATTGTCAAGAGTCATCCCACCCATGTTTTACTCAAGGCTAAATACTAAAGTCATTTTTGAGATTCCACCACTCAATGTATTGTGGTCAACTTTAAGGCTTGTGTACTCTTTATATTACAAAACATTTTGGATGACCATTAAGTGCATAAGGTGTTGTCATTTACTAAGGTTACACAGTTTAAAAATCCCATTACCAACAGTTCTGTTAAAGCCATTGTATTTTACCAAAAGCTTATTAAATGAAAGCTGAGCACTTTCCAAGCATTAGTAGCAATAATATGATAAATCCTTAAACCTATCACTTATCATCTTAAGATGATGGTTACATTTCCAAGCATTTTGAATCAGACCCTTGATTAACTGTTACCCTCTCTCAATTAATTTTCAGTCAAATAGTAAGAAATAAAAGTCTTGAAAAATTAATAAATGATCAAGGGTAAACTAGAGGAATTACTAAGAGTCCCTTCCAGAGATAAAGGGCCCTAGCCTCTAGATTTTCCTAACAAGGAAAAACTCTCCCAAGTTGCATAGGTCACTCCACCAAAGATTCAAACAGGTATTCTTTTGTCACCCAAACTTGCATCTCACAAGTGTACAAGGCAATGAGCAAGATAATCATTCACTGTCCTCTTCATATCAATCAATCCAAATAAAAATATAAAGGATAACTTCTTGTCAAGAGGCTTGATCAATAATTAGAGAAAACTATGAAAGAGTGATAGGATGAACATGCAAGTTACAGTGGTCAACCTTAGCATGCATTTAAGATGACAATCTAGTATTGTGACAAGGATGAGTTTATATCTGTTGTGCACTTTCCAACCTTTTGATCCAAAACATAAAGCTCTTAACTATTATGCTAAATAGGCATGTACTTTGATCACATCCATAGACAAACCCACAGTCATTCAAACCTTTAATCAGATCTCACTTGCTAAAAGATGCAGAAACAATTCCAAGGAATATCACCTGTTGGTAAGGACATATGCTAGAGATTGAACTACCTTATGTTCAATATGTTCTTATCATGATAATGACTTAAGTTCCTTTCCAAAGCATAACTGAGTGCTTAAGTTTCCAAGAGATTATAGGTCTAAAAAGGACTGCTAAGGGGAGTAAATATATTTGCTCACCTTATAGCTTATTAGGATAGAAATCCTGTTCCCTTTCTCAAGTCTTCTGATATGCAAAAAAAATTCCAAGAGTAGGATCTACGTAGGCTCAAGACTTTACTCTTCTTGAGCTCTTTTCATGCCCATAGCTCTAATTCCATTCTTTACTACTCAAATTCTAACACCTTGATCCGTCTACTAAATATCCTCGGAGGGGTTCCTTCAGAGACGTCATAGAAAAAAAGTTAAAGTGAAAATTCCAAGGTGTCTCAGATGTAGCAGTGAAACCCCAAGACCTTGAGCTCTGATACCAAATGTTAAGAACCAAATATCAAGATAACATATAAAAACCTTAGAATAAGTACTCAACACCTTGAAAGAGAGATAATTTCAAATAATAAGCCTATTCGAGGGGGAAACATCCTTATACACCACATAAATTTACAAATACCAGATGATTCGAAATGAAAAGGTCTCCTTGGTATATATAGGAGACTAGGAGGTAGAATTAAAACTAATGGACCCAAGACAATATAAATAAAATAACATTACTAATGTAATATTCCCTAATTACGGGGTAATGTGCCACTATTTAGGGCTTAACACACTACAAGTTCGATTACCCCTGGATGCCACTATTACATCTGGAAAATTCACTCAGTTGGAGACACCACAACTAGTGGGCTTGATCAAAGCCTCTATAGAGAAATTAGAGTAGAGTATCCAACAAGAAGAATGAGAAGCCGACTTCTGGAAACAAGAAGGACTCCTTGTGCAAACACAAAGAACGTAGAGGAATATTTAAAGATTCAGACATAGCAGAAGGTATAAAAAGTAAAGTTAAAACTAAAAGAGGCTTGGAAAATGATCAGAAAGACACCACCTTAGCTGCCAGAATCCAGCGCAACAAGTGAGCATGCAGAACAGATCGAATTAATTCAGGTAGCTTGGTATGAGATGGAAGAACGAGAGGAAGATCTTGAAGTACAGTTGCGGGAAAGTAAGCGAGAAGACGAACTACAACATAGGAAGCTACAAGACCAACTGGAAAAAGTGGTCTTGGAAGGAAACAATGCAAGACTGACCTTGCATAAAAGGATAGCAAAGTGCACACAAATTTTAAAAGAGGTTAGTGATTGGATGGGAATTATTTCTAGGCGCAATCAAACATTGGAGGACCTGCACTTGAAGATCCAATCGCTCAATGAAGAAGCAACCAACACCATGGATCTACTGGAACAACAAGAAAAATTTGACAAGATCCAACAGGAGGACAATGATCTGAATGCATTGTTTGAAGCTCAAACAATGGCCAAGAAATAACTAAGAGAATTTTGACTCATAGTCCAGATAGCTTATCTATAGATGCACCAAGTGGATGCCATAGATGAGTCGGAATGGAACTCTCTAGTTGCGTCCAAGCCAAAAGAATGCACTATAGATGCCACCCAACATTTTTTTGCCGAAGCTTCACTGCTTTCCAGAAAGTGGCAGGACAAGGTTGGAAACTTCCAAGAAGCCAAGAAAAAATCCCTAGAACTAGTACCTGAGTTGGGCCCTTCGTTTGAAGAAGCCAAAGAAGAAATCACTCAAGCTGGAAGTGGAAGTAACTTAGAGACAAAAGATAAGGGTCAACAACATGCCAACCCAGAGACCATGGAAGAGCCACATTTTTGACTCAGGACGAGTCAAGGATTGTGGTCGGGGCTTGTTGGGCCCTTCGTTTTGATGAATAGAAGTTGCACAAGTTATGTTGCAGCTTCATTTGGGTGAATTTTTTTTTGGCAAGTTGCTTAGGAGCTGAACAACGGAATAAAGGAAGAAACAGAAAGTGGTTGGAAGGACAACGCAACATCAATTTTGAAGAAAGAAGTTGCAACAAGATCAAGAAGAAGAGAGAACTCTCGGGTTCTCAACCAGAAAACCTATATCGGATTATATATATGAGATTGATATGATTATAATAGGGTTAATGAAAGGCTAATGATAAGCGACTAAATGAATGAATGATATTGAGTCTAAGTCGGAGTCTAGTTTACTCATAACTGTTAGTTGAGTTGAATCTTTAGATCTGGGTAAGAACCAAACTGTCAATGTAATAGAGTTTTGTATTATTGTAGAGTTGGAAAGAGCAAGGGACTGAGATAACCTTGTCTCACACTAATTGGGGAGTATCGACTGATTATTTGTATATGTGACTCAAGATGTGAGAAGAACCTGATATGCTGATACAATTGGAGGCCCAAATTTTGAATATATCTTATGTATTTAGTCTTTTTATTCTCTTGAATGCTACTCTGTATTATCTTTTATGTCTGATATCCTTAATTGTTTCCTTGTGAATGGTGACACAACTTTGTTTGTTTATTCTCAGTTAGGAAATGTTTATAACTGCTACATGTTTAATCTATCTTGCGCAAGACTAATACGAATCTTGATACTCCAAATATTTGTCTAAGTATTCTCCTTACCCTTCCCTCTCTTTCTCATCTCGGTTGTGCTTCGAGTGAGACTTCTTCCCTCCTGGGAGGATAAAAATGCCAATGCACTTGACTACTTTGGTACATTTTGTTGGTAACTGTAAGAGGACCCTGGTCTGATCACTTTTTCACCAACAACCCCATATCCATGAGTAATGATGGTTGACATGGCATCCACTTGTACCATGGTGGTCAACATGGTAGGTCAACTTGCAAGAGTCATAAATTTTGCATAGGAGCTCCGATTGAAATGATTTTTTCACCATTGGGAATGTCTCAATGTGTAGAATAACATCAAGGGTTCAATTGATTTTGGGAAAGTTTTGACCCCAAAAATGTTGTTTGATGCCTCAAAATGGTTCCAGAAGGTTTCAAACCCCAATTTTCCAAACTATGACATGCCATTAAAATGACCTTGCAAGTTGATTCCTCCAATATTTTCCACCATGAAAGCATTGAGATAGATTAAAAATAATATAATGATCCAATATGGATCAACACATGAGAAAGTATAAATACACATGACTATCATCATATTGGAGATATGTTGGATGTATTTTTTTGTAGCAAGCATGGCTTGTGGAGCAATTCCTTCCATAAGGAGTATTTGATGGTATTTCCCCACCTTAAGGGTTATTTTCTCTATATTATTGTGTCCATTTATGAATATATGATTTCTTTCCATGTTTTGAGGATGAAACAAGTGAAGGGGGATGGAATGTAATTTACCTAGGGAGAATAATATGGGATACCTAAGGAGGTACCCAAGAGGATAATGAATGTAATGTGGTGATAATCATGTAATAGGCCCACTTGGTAGTTGATGGGAAATAAATAGGCCCACTAGATAGTTAAGATAAAACAATATTTTAATAAGGGGTAGTCGGCATAGACCCCTAAGAATATTCATGAGAAAGTATAAACACACATGAATATCATTGCATTTGATATGTTGGCTGTACTTTTTTGTAGCAAGCATGGCTTGTGGAGTGATTCCTTCCATAAGTAGTAATTGATGGTGTTACTCTACCTTAAGGGTACTTCTCTATATTCTTGTGTTTATGGTGTTTGTATTTTTGGTGTATTACAATATTAAGGGTTATTTTTGAAGTTAAGGGATATATTCTCTCTTATATCTATCAAGGTTCACTACAAGTGGTATCATAGCTCTTTCTTGGGCAAAAAGTGGGAGATTTTTTTTCTTTTTGAATATTATTGAAGGAAAAAGAAGAAGAGGAAAGTAGAATTCATGTTGATTTCTAAATATTTGTATGAAGAATCTGAAGAAACTAACCATAGATCTGATTTCCTCTCCAAAAGATACTTGATTTCAAAATAAAAATCATCCAAATAAAAGTTTGAAAGTGGAGTTGTTGTTGATTTAAAATTATCCTTTTCTAGGGTTTTTTTTATGATGGCCGCACGGTTTGCAGATTTGATATCTTTTAATAGATTCCATAGAATTCATTTAAACCAACGTCGATATATCAGAGTGGCCATGAAATTTCATAATTGTGTTCATAATATCCAATCCAACAAGTATCACAAGAGTTATGATCATTTCATGTTAGCCACCTCAAACTCTAACTACATAAAAGAGCTCCATTGAAAAGTAAGTGATTTTATTTAAAACCTAGGTAGTTCCATTTTTAGGATTTCACAAGAAAGATGGATTTAATAGGAAATAATGATGGTCCTAGTATTGAATAATACATAAACAAAAGGAATTAAATATGGGGAAAGACGTGGAAATTTTGGGTAAGTACTAATTTAAAAGACAATGCAACGATATGGTGGAATTTTCTTAACCATGACAAGATGAAGGCACTTCTAGATAAAGAATATGAACAAGTATGTTTATATAGGTGTTCTCAAGTTGGGAAGAAGGATAAAGCGAGTACCAAGGGTTTATTTTTATGCAAAAACTTCCTATTACAGGTTCAAGGATGTATTCAACAGGAAACTGTTATTATTTCTATAAACCATAGTAGCAAGAATAATTTCATCAATATTAATTTGGATAAAGGATTGCAATTACCCATTAAACATATTCAAAGCACACAGGTTGAGGGTGAAAATGTTCAAATTTTTAAACATTTGAAGATTACCATGGATAAATATGTGTTGCATTCAGATTTCATGCTATAGATATGGATGATATGGATCTTTTTTTAGGATATGCTTGGATGTAATTAGTTGGTAGAGTTAATATTAATGTGCAAAAGAAGTTTTTGAAGATTTGGTACAAGAAAAAGAAAATTAAATTACAAGATATTTATCTTACTAAAAAAGAAGGGCCTAATGGGTCACCCAAAGAATTCCTCATAGGGGAACTAATTGCAATACCTACTGATACATCAGATGAAGAGTCTCAAGTTGAATTAGAAGAAGAAATTACACAAGCACATGAAGAAAATCCCTAGGAAGGACATAAAGAGGAAAAAAACCGTCAACAACCATACTATGGATCAACATGGAACCAAAAAGGCAACCAATATGAAGGCACACAGAGGACGAAAAGCAATGCATGGAGATATCATAGTAGCACATCAAAGACATGATACCCAAGGAGAAAGTAGAATCAAGATCGAGGATAAAAGGATACAATTGAAACCCATGTCCACATTTCACTAGGATGGATGAATGCTCGTGGATGGTACCAGTTGACTACATTTCTTAGAAAGTCATATTATATGGATTCCTCTCATGTTTAAGGAATGAAACATACAAAGGGGGATGGAATGTAACCTAGAGACGATAATATGGGATACCTAGGGTGGTACCCAAGGGGATAATGGATGTAATGTGGCCATAAAAATGGAATAGGCCCACTTGGTAGTTGATGGGTAATAACTATTCCCACTATGTAGTTAAGAGGAAATAATATAAACATAGTTACCAACTTAACAAGAACTATGACCTCAAAACAAGCACTCTTACACTAAAATCACATTTTTGGGAAAAAAATAACAAAATCAACCCCCATATTGAAAAGTGGTGCTATTGGTAGCACCTTTTTTTTAGGGTCAGAATTACCACCTTTTGCAACCATGGCCTTAACAACATCGTGATGTTGTCTACAAAAACCTTAAAAACAACCCCCAAATCGAAAAATGGTGCTAATAGCATGGCTATTTTTTTATTTTCGAGGTTAAAACTACAACTTCTTTGAAACCTCAAGACTTGAAGACCAGTGCCGTTGTAACCAAAACCTTAAAATTAGCCCCCAAATTGAAAAGTGGTGCTCCTAGTAGCACCCCCCCTTTTTTAGAGATAAAATTGCATTCTTTTTTAAATCATGGCCTTGACACCCTTAGAACCAAAATCTTAATACCAACTCCCAAATCGAAAAGAGATGATATTAGTAGCACCTACTTTGTTTTTTGGGCTTTACATTGCAACATTTTAAAAAACATGATTTGAAAGCCCTATATTGTTGCAAGAGAAATTTTAAAATAGAAAAGAAAGAGAGAGAAAAGACAAAAAAAAGGAAGATAAAAACCCCTAACAAAAAAATCATATTTCTTTAAACAAACAAAACAAAACATTTTAAATCTAGANACATGATTTGAAAGCCCTATATTGTTGCAAGAGAAATTTTAAAATAGAAAAGAAAGAGAGAGAAAAGACAAAAAATAATTTTAAAATAAAACAATTTTAAAATAATAAAAATAAAAATAATAATTAAACAATAAAATAAATAAAAAAAACATTTAATAAACAAGTGTGTGAAAGAAGTCCTAAACTATTTGATTGCTAAGTGTTTGACATAATGCCTTAATGAGATATTGCATGTTAAGTGCTTCAAAGAATTTGTAAATGAGGAGTCATTAAACTAATAGGTTTTCTAGTTTTGTTTTTTCCAAATCACATCATTGTTGGCTTATATGGGAATTCCCACCCCTACCTTAGTATTAGCATTCATCAATATAATGAAACTCTTAGGAATAAACCCAACACAGTCACATGTTTAGTTTTATGCTTGTGTGTGACCATTTCTTGCCTTTAGAGAATGCACACCAAGTGTTTGGAAGAATGCATGACCAAAGTTTTATGTCATGGAATGCCATCTTTAGTTATTTAAGCTAAAACGGCCACCCCTAAGAAGCATTGGGAAAAGTATCAACCTTAAGGATATGGAAAGTATTGGAGATGCTACAGTGCAATCATATCTTTTTTACTTTGTGGATTATTGATGTTTTCTTTTCAAGAACGATACATTATACCCTTGTTTGAAGTCAGATAATCCATGCTGCAATGTGTGTTCCACTTCTAACATAGCATGTTTATAGCATTGTCAAAAAATAAAAATGTTATTTTTCATTTTTTAAACCTCAATTGTGGGATATTTGTATTAGTAAAAATTGAAGTCAAGGCTCACAACAGGATAACAAAAATTACTAGCTTTGGATTTTAGACGAAATTGCCAAATCGTTATTTTCCAAATACATAAAACACTTATGTCCACAAAGACTTCATCCCGATATTTCTTACATGAGTAAGTTCTGACAACTTGTTGACATAACAAAAGATAGAAATATTTCATTACTAAACTAGATTACAGGCCCAACTTCTTGTCAACATTGGATGTGCTACTGAAGGATATTTTTTCTTCTTTGCTATTTTTATCCGAGCTTCCTTTGTCTTTGATGAGGTCCTTGTTATCCCTGCGATTCCCAATTTGTCTTGATCTATAGGTTCTAATTGTTCTTGTGTCTCATCTTCTTCAACCTGATTCACCCAGCTCACTTTAGGTACATCCTAATCCATATCTGAGTGAAAAGAAAGTTCTTCTTTCATCGGTCCTTGTTGTACCAATCCTTACTAAGATGGAGGGTCTTATTTTGAAGGAGTATATTTATCTTTCTCTTAATCCACTGATGTGTCTCTAGTTTCCTATGTTTCCATTTTTGGCTCTTCCATGGGAGGGTCTAATTTAGGTGGATCTTCCTTGGTTATCAGTTAATTTTCTTCCTTGGCTCCAACCACCAGGTTGGTTTTTGTTCATGCTTCTTATCTTACCTTAGCCCTTTTGGGAAATTTTCTATTAAATTCCTTATTCCGAAGCAAGCTCTATAACTAAAAGAAACATGTTCATAATCAAGCTTTTGTGTCCAAGAATAGTTCTCACCTTTTAGAATTATTTTTGTTGGAAACCCTTTGCTAAATTCCATTTCCACGCAAATGCAGACATATGTAGTGGTGATTCATCTTTTTGTTTTAGAAATTCTTTAATATCATCTTCCAATGGTTTTGCCAATGGCTGAAAGAGAGTTTAAACCCTAAAAATACAAAGGCAAATTTGGAAGTCTAACTCACACAAGAGTCATGTAAAGGGTATTTGTTAATGGTTTGAATGATGGATTCCATGGTTTCATATATAATCCTGAATTTCCCTAGAACCAGGGTCCATAATTTATAATCAAATCCCTATTCCAACAAGATCAAACTTGACAATGAAGAATCCCTTTGCACATGGATAAATAAAATCCTTCTCTTTTAACTCCGGTTTCCAAGAATCTGAAATCCATTTGTGAAAATATACTAAACAAGGCCAGAGACTATCGAAATGACATACAATACCATATGAATTGTATAAGGTCACTTGATCTATAACATCTTTCACTACGGGAATAGTTATGGATAGGGCATCCTGAACATGAAAACAAGAAAAACACAAGACATTCTTCACAATATCACTGAAAGATGATTTACCTGGATTGCAATTCGAAAGATGAGGATCATATATATCCATATTGGCTCCCACAAAATATCCAAGACTAGCTTCCACCTGAGTACCAAGCACACTATAGGAGGAAGACATTGTTGAAGTTGAGTGGGTCACGACCATCAAAGAAAAATAATCAATAGGGGGTGATGAATCGTTCAGAGAAGTTGCCACTAAGGAGGAGAGATCTGATTCAAAGCCTAGAAGGTTATACCATCCATGTGAGACCTAATTAGGTTTGAGAGATGGTATATGCATGCAACTAGGGAAGAAACCTAACCATCGTCGCCTGGTCCTATCGTGTGAGCATTATTTCTATGTTCATCAAACTGCCAATTTTCATTAAGATGGGTTAATTCGCTCATTTGTAAGTTAATATTAAATTTGGTGATGTATGTGATATTAGGGAACAAATAATAGCATATAATATACCTGAATGCAATATACCTACAACACTACAACATCTTGCTCAATTTGCAGTGCAATTCATATGCATGTTTTAGACTTGCAATGCACACCATAACCTTGTTTAGCAAAACATAATTAAATGTAGATAATATTCCTAAAGTTGATAGGTGAGAATATTAAGAAAAACTAGATACAACCCATTAGAACAACTTTTTGGCACCCTGAGAGGTTCTAAATAGGGATAAAAAGCATGAAACCAAATAACAATGAAATATTTTCAAGGAAACAATTGTACAATTATTGAAAACAAGATATTTGTCAATTACTTCACAACTCAATTTTGACTTACATGGGCATGCAATGCATCAACATGAAGTGCATGACATTATAAAAAATAATTCTATTAGAGCTCGATGAAAATGTGTGGGGAGCCTTGCTTTGGCCTTGTAGAATTCAATGTAATATTGAGTTTGAAGATAACCATCAGGGCAAGAAGAATGAAATCATGGCTAGGATCCCCAGTGCTAATGAATC
Organism: Picea sitchensis; assembly: GCA_010110895.2. Lineage (NCBI taxonomy): Eukaryota > Viridiplantae > Streptophyta > Pinopsida > Pinales > Pinaceae > Picea > Picea sitchensis. The sequence goes on along the minus strand of SNQJ01S0031911.1, from coordinate 14,574 downwards.
AAAATAAAAATGATAACAAATCTTATGTTTGTAGTTACGAGTCTCACCTTATCTTTATTTTAAAATCATACTTCCTCTCAAATATTTAATTATATGGTGGTCGGTGATTTTAAACCATTGTTTGTCACTAGAAACCCATGTTTTAACTTCATCTCCATTATATGTACTTAAAGATGGACTCATCATGGTTAATGAGAGGTTAGGGATTTAAAGGTAAGCTTAAACCCATTATTTTCTCAACCATTCTCGCTTTTGTCTTTTGAATTTGATTGTGTTGTCGTGATGTTTTTGGTATCCTACAGAATGAGGACAACACATGAAGCTCTATGATATCATAGGCTTGGTATATTCCTATAGAAATGATTCACTTTTTTACTTACTCATGGTATTCTTATCTCACTATTATTTGTAAACACAGAACATGTTCAACATTATTCAAGTGAAACCCACATATTTTTGAAAGGGAAAGAGAAGAAGCATAGGGTTTCTTTCCTAGGGTATTTGTAAGTGGCATATTTAGGAAAATAAAATGTATTATATGGCTTGAGGTCTTTCCTTTTTCCATTACAATTGGGATTCTCTTTGCATTGGAACTCATAAATGAAATGTAATTAGCTCAAATATGAAACCATAAATATGTATGCAACTATGATAAGTTGTCCACCAATACTATCCTAGCGCAAGATGGCTCACTGGTCCAAGTTTCATCCTGTAAACCAAGTTGTCATCTAGGTTTTTTTCCTCAAATTAGTAGAATCAATATATGGTATGAGAGATCTAAGGGGGAAACACCTTTATTGTAGGAGTTATTCTGTAGCTGACACCCAACTATAGTGTAAAGAGAGTGAGCTATAAAGAAGTTGGTGATTTCTCCTTCCTTTGCTATCCAAGTGTGAAACTCTAAATATCCAAATTTAATTGGCTAATTACATACAAGTTAGATTTAGGATCAATGGTGTAGTTCAACAATCATAGGTAAGAAAGTGAATTCAAGTCGGGATGAAATAGTTAATGACTCCCACGACATACTCTATTCCACAATTCTTTGGCATTTGTGTGTAACAAATTGAAATTAACACAAACAACATTAATGACTTATAGTTGATTTTCAGCTTCCAATCCACTAGTCCCTTTGCATCTTCATGGTTATTTCTCAAGCAAGTTTGGGAATCAAAATTATATCATCTATTTTCTTTCAAGCAAAAACCTCTTAGATAATTTTCTATATTTCTAAAATATTGTTTTGACTTTTTACAACTATTATGGAATCATTACGTTTAGCCATAGATTATTTTGTGATATATTGAATATTTGAAATCCATTGTTTTTGGATGAAACATTAGTGATATATCAACCCATAGTAATTTCTCTCCAAAGCAATTGTATGCATCATGATGAGGCTTTGGCTGAAAAGAAGCTTCAACATTTGTTTCATGATATTGGATATTACCTAAATTCATGAAATCTCCCCTCCTATTAAATGAATTATATTAAATCCCTTTGATCATGTTGAGACAAACTGATTGATGACGAGTAAGAAAACAACTTCTTTTTAGCAAGGAAATTTGGTAGTATCCCTAACTACCTCCCAATATCCACCATTCAACTTCGTTAATTTTCTCAATTTCTTCAAATTACACCAACCACCTGGGACATTTTTTTATCCCTTATCTTCTATCTCTTCAAGGAGATTCATGATTCTTTTCTTTTCCTCTCATCATCTTGTATTAGGAGACACTTTTTTCTTTCTTCTTCAACTTCAAAGAGGAGGCTAATTAGAGTTACAAAGAGATTGACATATATTTAATTTATGTAGTCATATTGAAGACTAGACATCAACCTCTCGAGACATCTTTGATGTATTTAGAACCTATTTATTTGTGCATTTAGTTACTTTATACTTTATGAACAATCACATTATCAATATTAATGTACTTTTATTATTCAACTAGTTACTAAATACATAATCTTTTGGCATCATCCACAAGTAGGATTTTATAATTAGTGCTATGGGGTTCCTTTGTCCTCACAATCACCATGGTTAGTGTGTCATGTCTGTGTGTTCCCATTTATTGGCTCTGGAACAAGGTAGGAAAATCCACAATTATGGAATAAAATTGTATTTGAATATGATGAGATAATATAGTTATTAGTGAATGTAACCCTATAAGACTATCCACCCAATCATGATTTAATTTTGTGCTAGGATGAATCCTAGTGGTTGCTAGGAATGGATAGGATTCATCCTAGGACAAGTACCTCTATGATCCCATTGACCTAGGTGTAATTCAATTCTGAAATAAGAAATTCATTTGAATATGATGTTGGGCTAATCAAGCTACTATTTAATGTAACCTCACAAGACTTTCCACTCAAGCACAAGGTAATCTTGTGCTAGGATGAATCCTAGTGGTTGTTAGGTTTGGCTAGTATTAATCCTAACACAATCACCTCTTAAATACTAGTGACCTATGTGTACTTTGAATCCAAAAGCATGATCCGTGATTTATAGAATAAAAATGTATTTGAGTTAGACCTCATAAGAAATGTATTTGAAAATGATGTTGGGGTAATCTTGCTACTAGTCAATGTAATCTTACAAGCCCTGCCATCCAAGAAAGAGGTAATGTCGAGCTATGATGAATCCTAGCAGACGTAGGATTGACTAGGATTCATCCTAGCACAAGTACCTCTTCAATCCTAGTGACCACTAAAGGTTTTATAACCTTCCCACGTTAGGTTGAAATGGAAGATCCCAACAACCAGATGGGGTATCTCTCACTTATCAAATATATTCCTTTAAGCTCACAATATTTTAGACTTTAAA
>SNQJ01S0031910.1:114724-132224 GCA_010110895.2 Picea sitchensis | reverse complement strand
TGGATACCACTTTGTTTTAATTCCGGTGAGCCAGTTTTGTTTCATTTTTGTCTTAATACATTTTTGTATATTTGATTTTTAAGATTTTTAATAATTTTCAAATTTGTGAAGATTTTCATATTTCAGAACTTTTTGAAACTTTTATCCTAGTTGCATTTCAGATGGTTTTCAAACTTATGATTTTTTCATGTTTCAGATAACAAAATAACTTTGTTCAAGATTATTTCTTACTTTTATCAATGGAATATAAGTTTTGTTTTGACCCAATCATGTTCGGACACAATTTAATCTTTATTCAGATTGTTTACACACTTTATATTAAAACAAAGTTCTAATTTAACCCGAACACGTTTTCTTGTTCAAGTTACTTGAAAACATTTACTAAAGAAAACATTTGATTCTATCCTATGGAAAAAGTTGATAATCAATATGAATATATTGGCATTAAAATTATTCTTGAAAATATATGTTTCAATATGATTATGTTTTATGATTATTGCAAACTCATGTTTCAATCCGATTACGCCTTTTGACAAAGTTTTAAACCTATTCGATTCAAATACTTTTTTCATATTTAGCTGCAAAGTGGTGAAAGTCACATGATATAACTTATGAATTGACCTGAATATGCCAATAATTTAAAAATTTACCATTGTTTATGAACTAAAAGGTTTTAAACATGATTGCAAAGCGGGAAACTCATCTAAAGTAAAATTTGAATCCATACAAAAAACATGTATGATGTCAATCAAACATGTAATCGAATTTCTGAAGATTTTGAGGGATTTTTTAAATGATTGGCATTAAATCCACTAAAATTTATGTGGATAAATGGTTTTGTCAACACAAATACACTTCATTGCTAGGATTATCACCTATTGCCAGAAACAAAGGACTAACCATATTTTGACTTGAAGGTTGCTAATTTTTTCAATTTTATATTGCTACAAGTTATTTCTTTTTGCATCCGAGTTGGGTAAGTCTTTCTTGATTTTTCTTGCATTTAGTAAATTAGATTTCTTTTGTTAATGGAATAAAGAAAATGGTAAAAGCTATTTTGGTCCTCTTTTAATAAAATTGAATTCAATTGAAAATATTTTTTTCATTTTGAAATTTTTACACTTGAACCAGGGACCATGCCACCTAAAAGAACTACTCCTAGGAAAATCAAAAGAAGAACTGAAATTGGAAACCTTGAAAAGATTGAAGTTGTTATTTCTGATACAAAGACTGGAAATTTTGAATTAGAGTTGGAAATCATAGAGAAAGTGATCAATTTCCCTAAATCAGACAATGAGCATTTGAAACTTATTTTTGGGGACATTGAAAACCCAATTCCTAAGGATAAATCCCTACCTAAATGGGGAGATATATTTGGAAGGTTTAAAGAGGGGAATTATCTAGATATTGTACCATTGAGCAACCCTAGCAGAAGAAATTTCAATGTCTTAGTTTATCAAAATATCAAGAATTCGAGGTTACATTCTATAGCAGCTAGGGCACCTGTCCTTCCTTTAACACATTGATATAGAAGAACTGGTTATCAAGAATGACAAGGGAGAAATTATTGCTTCATTCAAGACTATAGATGTGCAAAAGTACAACAACTTCCCTAAACTTGATAAAAATCTAAGTGTAGATTTTGTGTAACACCTAGTTTTCCCCAAGACTATAATTATGCTAAGACTTCATATAAGTATACTTATGAAGCATGTAACTATGTTTTGATTTAATAAAAACACCAAAATCATTGAATGAGAGGGAACAACCTTGCAAGTACTGGCCATGATACACAAGTGGTAAATTGATGAAGTAAGAATGGATGATGTGGCATGGAGTAGGGAGCTGAGTTGTTTTGATGAAGAAAATAGGAAGCTTGGTCAACAAGCTAATTTATGCTTGCTAAGCATAAACTCATACCCCAGTGTACCCTATCTGAATGAGCTACATGAATATTTATGAAGGGCCAGGAAAGTGGTTGAGGCAGTTAATGGTTATTGACAGATTGGTATTTTGGAGAAGCAAAGGGCCAATTGAATGACAAACAATAGGACCTCACGGTTTCCCCTTTAGGATAGAGACTGCGGACTGTAGCTGACTTCTGACAGAATTTACGAGAGTCCCAAGGGGATTTGTCAAAGAAGAGACCAAAGGTGGAAGAACACCGAGAGAGACAAACAATGAGATAGAATATAGAGAGAAACATAGAGGAGGTAGTGGGCGCACTCACACAGACCAACAGAGGCTAAGAAGAGAAGAAATTAGAATTTAGCTTTCACTGAGGAAAATAGGAAGCTTGTCTAAATTAAGATTGATCACCATAAAGCAAAGAAGACCTGAATCTAGACTGGAGAAAGAAGGACTACAACTTGGTGCTTACTGGACATAAACCAACACTGGTAAGGGGAGGTCGTTGAGGGATTGTTTAGTAGAGAAGGGACTCCCTTGTGCAGAGGAAATCCAATTGAGAAACCACCTGATAAACCTATAGAGTTCATGAGCTCAGTGGGAAGAGGGAAACTTTTGTTGTGTTCACAGGAGGAAGGTGAGTAACCTTCCTGGATCATCTTAGTTCTTGGAAGCCAACTGAATCAATTCCCATTTTGGTATCATGGCTTGGCATGGGGGTGGCGTACTGTAGGAAGGCACTCTGAAATATGGCCTAAGGTTGGGAGGAAATGCGTCCTCTCTTAGTCAATTGGTATTGGAAATGAGTGATGTATACATGTAAATGCCTGATTAATGGGAAATGTAAATGCTTGAAATTGATACATTAAATCTCTGAATAATTATGATAAACCAACATGATCATTATTAACTTGTTAAAACATGAGAATGAATATGTATGGACATGTTGTATCCCTATGAACCTTACAAGTTTAGAGGAAATTTTGTAGGATATGGACAAAAATATCATTTAACCTGTGTGGTGAGTGTCCAGTTATGTGGAGAGAACTCTACGAGGAATGAAGAACCCAAAGTCCCAAGGAAACTATGATTATTATGTGGAAATATTGAAAGATATGCAAGATCTTATTTCCTCATAAAATCTAGAGGCTTTTGATGGTCTTAGAGTTGTTTTCTAGCCCTTAGAGATTTGATAAAATCCTTGAATGCATAAGTCAAAAATTATATTGTGTTCGTGGAGAAAATCTAAGTTTAGTCGAGATGACTTGCAACCCGGATTGACGCGGTGAGCAGATATGGACCGTTGATCGCATGGCGTACCCAACATATTAATTAAGGGGTAGATCCTAACATGACTTTGACGAGGGAGATATTGAGTCAACGAGACCCATTGATCTGTCGGAACATGGCCATGGTGGATCTTGGATCATTGGATCCAATTGATAGTCCATTAGTGTAAGGTCGGTCGAAGGTCTATAGAGGATATTAGAGGAGGGAGTTTGATGGCAGGAAGCATAAGGACTATAGATCTCATGGAGAGTGTCGAGGAATCACATCCGCTAGATACTGAGAGAATTTCCCATAGGCATGAAACTTACCTACCTTATCTAACGACTGGTTGGAATCTCCGAGGCACACTACATCCACATGATCAAATGATTGAGGACCGTTCGATCTATCAGAGTATGTGTGATTAGAGTGGTTGATTCAGAGTATTCAGTGGAGTCACGACAGGAATACTCCAATAAGGAGGAGTTTTGAAAGTGAAGGTAAACTGTTTATTGGGAACGAGAGATATTTAATCTCAAATGTTCATCAAAGTGGACCTCGCTAGAAAGGCTAAGCCCAAAACTTGATACATGGTTAACCATCAATTGAGTAGAGGCTCCGAGAGAATCATAGTTGTTGAACTGGATTATCCAAGAGCTATTAGATCCTTAAGATAATTCGTCAGCCCAATGTCATCAGAGATAATAGTTCCCTTGGCAATGAGTACTCCAAAGGGAGTGAGTCTAAATTAACCAAAAGATGTTATAAAGAGGCTGAGGGGGAATAACGGTTGCCTGATTGGGAATGCCTAACTCCCTTGAGTTCCTTGAATACCTTAAAAGGAGACTTGTAGTGATGAATTTGTAAGATACACCATTACTTATGTAATTATGATAAGAGAAGTCCTCACATTAATGACTAGCGATTCCACTATCTAGTATTAGTAAGAAGAGAGAATTTGACATCCCACCAACCTAAGAAATGTTTAGGGGGTTGGGTGTGATATAGAGGGGTATCAAAGATGAGTTCAAAATATAAGCTTGAATGGGCCACCAAGGCTGATTAAAACTGTTAAAAGGAGAGAGAGAGAGAGAGAGAGAGAGAGAGAAATTTTTTGTGTTCCAGCATACATGATTTTTGTAATGTAATTGCAACCAACGATTGTTAACATGATTTTTTTGTAATGTAATTACTAATAACGATTGTTATTTTAGCATGCAGGACATACTGAGAGGCAACAAAGGTGATTGGTGTAGCACGTTATGGAAGAAATATCACACCTTAGAGATGAATAATCTGATGGTCGAAGGGATAAATATACCTCTCTAGATTTTATGGCCATTATTAGAAGTTTGAAGGCAGATAATGAAAGGCTCATGAGGGCTCAATCTAAACAAGTCGAGTTAAATGAAGTATTACTGCAGAGTCTGTTTGAAATCCAGAAACATCTGCAACAAGGTCCTAGCAATGCAGAGTTGCAACAATCGGAGAGGTTGAAAACCCCTTCGGATGCCCAAAAGCATGGATTAGCTCACATCAATGTGGGAAAGAGTTCATCTAGGAAGAGGCATCGAGATGCCAAGAAAGGAGGATAAGGTGGAAGTGTTTCCACGAAGTCTCCTAGTAGGAAGAATACTTCGGTATAGATGTCTAGTAGTGTCATGGAGTCAAGTGTTCCAAAGAAGAATAAAAGGAAGAATTCTCAGAGTTCTTTGAATGAAGAATTCAAGAAGGCTAAGTCGTCTACCTTCGATGTAGAGATAAAGAAAGGAGAAGAAGTTGAAGCATGGTTGTTCGGTGTGAAGAAGTACTTTCGGGTACACAATTACTCTGATAATACCAAGGCAAGGATTGCCATTTTTAACCTGAATGGAGGAGCTTCTATTTGGCGAGAAGTGTTGGCCCTTGACCAAGCTTTGGTTAGTTTTGGCCCACTTTTGGACTTCGACACGATGGTCGAAGAAGGAGTGCCCAGGCGGAGCTGAGATCGTGGATCTCACTTATTGTGCGGGATATGTGGACCCAGTAAGGGGTCGTGTAGGGTTTTGTAATGGGTTTATGGGATGTCAGACCATGGGTTCTCCCCATGTTTTAGCCCTATTGTAAGATTTTGTAAAGTATAAATAAAGAGGAATGTATTGTAGTTCGAGTAGTTTTGTGTGAAATAGTATCTCTGTGCATAGAAGTGTATGTGGTCAAGGGTTTGTGCCTGACTGTGATTTTGTAGCAGGTGCTAAGTTTTGTGATAGGGATTGTGGCTCTGTGCATTTGACCTATTTTTGGAAGGCAAAGAAGGAGGATCTAGTGCATAGTGCGCAGATCTCCTGTCTTGTGTGAAGTTCGACTCTATGGATTAGTGCACAGGAGTGACTGGATGTAAGATTTTGGCGAATAATAAAGAGGCGAAGCGATTTGTGGACGTAGCCCCACCCTGGGGTGAACCACGTATATCTGGTGTCTCATGGTTTTCTTTGTGCTATGTTATTTCTGTTATGAATTTGCTCAGTGCTTTGATTATGATATGTAATGAATATATATGTTGTTCCTTAAATACTTTTCTTATGTTAAAGGGTAAATGAATGCTAGATCTAACTCATAGTGTTAAGTTCTAAGTGCTAAGTGCTAAGTGCTCAGGGTATATAATCATTTGTTGTTACTGCATTGATTTGTCTTTGATTATGCTTTGCAGTGTTAATAGGATTAATAAAATAATGCATGACACTTCCTAAGCGTTAACATAATATTCTGCGAAGTACTCTTATCACAGATTCGTGTCCCAACCTGACTATAGAAACCTACGTCCTGTAACCCCCCCTGCTTCTACCTCGAGTGATACTTTGCCTGCTTCGCAGGTGGTTCCGAAAGGGCCGATAGTCAAGGTTTTGTTGGTGCACTGTTAAGCGTTGAACCCTGGGTTTGCTCCTGTGCCAACAAATGGTTCCATTGCCGGGACTTGAAACTGTGATTGCTGGGAACTGAAGTAAAGAAAAAGAAAATCTCTCTGCGTAGATATGCTGCTGAAGTACACAATACTCTATTTGACTTGCGAAGATTTGTGCCAAGAAAGCAATATGTTTTGAAGAAAAGAGGTAAGATCCTAAGAGAGGTAAGCTTTGGGATTTGGTAAGAGAAAGATAAGTGAAATTTTTTGTTTCGAAAGCATGAATTTAAGTATGTTTAATAGATTATGTCCTAGTCTGAAGTCTAGGGTGCAATTGAAAGAAAGAGTTGATTTGAGTAAATTTAATGGAAATGAAGAAATAAATGTTATTCCTATGCATATAAAGAGTTTTTGGACTGATAAGTGGATGCAGAAACCTAGAAAGAATTTTTGCAGATTACAGGTCCAACACTATGATCCTAGGGGAAGTTCGCAGTACATAAAAGATTAGGGAACATTTAAGAGAAAAAGAGGATTTACTTTGTGTTATAACTACAGAAGGCCGATACATATTGCTAAGGATTGCCTTGGAGTAGTCCCTATTTGTCTTTGTTGCAAGGTTGTTGGTCATGAGGTTGAGGATTGTCCAAGGATTATTGCTAAAGTTAAACAGAGTGATATAAAACAAGAAAATTATGAAGAGAGCCAAGAGACTAAGGGTATGTTAGAAATTCATAAGGAGAAAAGGTCAAAGGAAGTTTAGACTATGTTATTATAGTTGGAAGAAACGATGGATGTTCACAAAGATGTCAGTTTACCCGAAAGTCTGAAAGAAAAACAACGCATAAGTGAAAGAATAAGAGACTTCGACATAGACTGTATAGTCTTGGATGAAGAAACACAAGTGAATATTATGATAGAAGAAAGTTGGGGAGTTTTGGGAAATCCTACTGTGGTACCTTCTTTAGGAAGGATAGGTTTGTTTAAGGGAAAACTGATAACCTTATGTGGAAGAGTAACTACTGCACCTATTATTGTTTATGGAACATCGTCTGAAGAAGAATTTGAAGTCATTAGGTTTGTTGAGGACAATGCCCCTTTCCCAATTTTGTTAGGGACTTGGATTGAGAAGGATCATATCATAAGGAAAATAGAGGAAGAAGTTAGAGAAAATAAAAAGAAATAATTAAGGGATTTCATAGCTAGGAAAATAGACCAACTAAGAGAATAACAAGAGGATAAGTCGAAGGAACAAAGAAAAGTAACAACACAGGAGGGACAAAAACCAAAAGAATTAGCTATCAAGGTTGAAAGAATGCAAGAAGGCTTGAAGGACCTATCTGTCCAAGAGAGAAGCATGCCCACTCATGAAGTTTTAAGAAAAGGAATATTAACTTCAGAATATTTGAGGGTACCTCAATAGTGCAAAGCCACTACGCTAGGGGAAGATAAGAATAAAAACAGAAAGAGGATTCCAGAAACAGTTAAAGAGACTCAGATAACAGGAAAGGAGGCAAGGAAGCTCAATAAAAAGAAGGCTAAGTTGGAAAAGCTACAAGAAGTTAAGGAAAAAGAATGGGAGACTTCGCAGACTGGAACCTTGTAGGAGGCAGGTTCGCAGGGTTTGAACCTTGCTGGAATGACAGGTCCGCGTAGATTTGGACTTCACCCTGGAAATTTTATATAACCATTGGAGGCACCCCGACCGTTAGAGTGACGCTCCAGAACGGTTAAGAAACACATTTATGGGTTTATGGACTTCTTTTGGACGTTGAGACCGCACCATAATGGATAGATTTACATTAATCGAAGCATTTTCCTGCTCGTTGGAAGATCCGTCATGATCGCCCCACTTAATTAACTCGTCGATCGTGGGGTTGGGACCACTTTTTGATACCCATAATTGACTGAACTAAGACGAGAAATGTCCAAGTGTCGAGTTGTGCAGCTTGTCATTATCTGAAAAAATACCCCGCTTGTCTGTTAAAAGATAGAATGTCGGGTGAACCCAACGATTTGGAGAAATCTGTCGAGGAAGTTCTTAGGAAACTCATGGACGACAGACCTATATCTGAAGGTATTTAGGCATTTTTGACTAGGGGACTGTAGGCTTCGCCTTCGATTGGACGTCGTTCCACCCGCATCAACCCCGTAACTAAACAAAGAAGTAAGCACCACAGTGATCTGGCTTACACGAAGCAGATCCCATCGATCCTGCCTGAATATATTCCACCTCTAGCCGACGATGTTAACCGCGACAGTATCCCTTGCGATTTCGAGTACTAGATGTTCACTGCATACATTCCGAAAGGAATTCACATAGTAGGAAGTCAGTTAGGGAAGATCCCGCTATTGAAGAACATCGACTTCAACTTAGGAGACCGAAATAATTACGCCATGTTAGCTCCTCACCGCTATTTAACAAAGAAAACCGAAAATAAACCTCACCTTGTCTCGCAACCATGGATTAAAGGGTTGGTGCAGTCAACCGTATTGAACATAATGAAGATTCCCCATTTTGGCCGCCATCAGGAGGTTAAAGCTTGCATTAAACTCCTTCTGTCGTGATATCATGGAGGGTATGTATGGCTCGATAGAAGAATTACTATGGATCCATCACTGATCCACTGGATCACAGGTTTAAGTTTGAAGGGTCTTGACCCACAACAGTTCTATACAGGGAAGACCTTAGACTGATCCTTAGCACAACACATCAAGGAAGCCTATGGAGAGGTAGAAAAGGGGAAGCGAGGTTACAAGGTAGCCTCCATATAGTATGGTGCAATGCGCCTTGCTTGTTAACTCTTAGCTGGAAAACTAGTGAGGAAGAAATGCCCCACATAGGTCACTGGGTTTGTGGTGGACCTCGCAAGAAAATGTGTGGAGGTCATTCAGATGAACTGGGCGAATTACCTTGTCAACGAGCTATAAAAGGATTTTGGCAAAGCCTAGGACTTAGGATATGAGTTCCACTACAATTGGTTGATCATCTTGATCGCATTTGTGGCTTGGAAGATGCCTGAACAAGCTAATTTTCCAGAGATTAAACCTATGGAGCCCCTGGCCGCTCAGTTTTCCACCCTGTGGTATACCAATGACATGACGAAGCATTGACAATCTAATGCCGTGTTTCACAGATACTATCAACAGTTAAAGGTAACCATTGAATCATTCTTGCATACCCTGCATCAATACCATCCCATATAAAAGTCCTGCATTGATCCCCACTTCATTTACATCACTGCGCGAAGAGATGAGCACCACAAAGAATTGTGGTCATACTATAAGCTCACATATGAAGATATGGAACAAATTACAAAGGAATGGCCAAAATAATTTCTTGTACCTGTCACTGATGCAAAGTTATCTGACACTGACACTATAGGGAGCCCGATAGTCACATGAGTTGAACATGTCGGACAGTCCAGTGGGACGAAGAAGCAGAAAAAGAAGGTTGAAGTCTAGGACATAGAGAGTGACGAAGAGAATGAAGATAAAACTTCTGGAAATAATGGGTGTTGGGATAGGGGAAAACCCAGGGTTCAACACTCAAGAGCGCACCAACAAAACCCTAACTACCGACCCTTTCGGCAACACCTGCGAAGCAGATGAAGTTTCACCTGAGGTAGAGGCAGGGGTGGTTACAGGACTCAGATGTCTGTAACCTTAGCTGGGACACCGATATGTGATTATATCTTTTACAGGGCACTTATCATAGATCATTCATCAATATTCAACATTTATGGTACTTCACAGATAGCACAAAGCATCGTGGTTAATACTTAGACTAAAGATGATTCAGTACTTAGCCACAAAAATATAGATTAGATCCAGCAGATCAAGCACTAAGCATCCTATATATCATATCTAACATTCATTCATATATCATAAGCATAGAGCATAACTAGATCTATTTAATCACAACAAGCACTTAGCCAAGAAGGAGATAAACACATTAGGTCGAAGCACAGATCACAATACACAAAGTTACCGTGGTTCACCCCCACCGTGGGTCTACGTCCACAAAGTCTTCTTCTTTATATTATCTCGGTCAAGTGGTTACAACACAAAGCTTCAATGACCCTTACTTCGCACAGGACAAACGATTTGCGTAGTTCGCTAGATCCTTCTTCCTTGCACTTCAACACAAAACTACAACACTTGCACTTAGATTTTCAATCTCCTTACAATCATGCACAGAGCACTTGCAATATACATCCAATCACACAGATCCAACTACTAGAACTAAGCCTTTAGCTATACATCACATGGATGTACTACTACTCCCTACTTACATTGCCTAAGTATCTATTTATAGATTAAAAAATGGGCCTAAGCGTGGGTAAACCCACGGGCCAACATCCCTTTCCATTTACATCAACCCAAAACCCTAAAAGGGACCCAAAAATAGGTCTTTCTTCCCTAATTTCCGCTTTGCGTTGCGCTCCATATTTGGCAAGCTGTCGCAGTCCCAAAAACGGTCAAATATGACCAAGTATTCTTCAAAACTTGGTCAAGGGCCAATAATGGGTCTAGAGGAGAAGACGAAGCAGAAGGACAGGGAGGAGAAGATGAAGGACAAGAAGAGAAAGGAGGAGGCGAAGCTACACCACCTGAAGATCCCGCTATTGGGACAATGACACCACAAAAGAGGAAATTTACTCTGAAGAAACCTTCAAAAAGGAAGAAAACGTGCACCAATAAGCCACAGTTGGAAGCCACTCTTACTAATGATGACATTAGTCTAGTCTGTAGATCTATGGAGGACACCTCTGAAGACATGTTGAAGAGATATGAAGAAAAGTAGGTGGAGTTATATGGAAGGATTGAGAGGGAGTTGAAGGAAGTGCAACAAGCTATTCACTTGGTCCGCACAGTCCCTACTGTGCCATCTGTGCCTTCCTCATCAAAGACCACAGACTTGGGATACGAACCAACCCAGTTAAGAAGGCTTGTAGATGCAACAAAAGATCAGTTCCAAAGAGCTCAGGAAGAGAAGGAGAAGGTTACAAAATCCTTGCAAAAATAGAAAGACGAAGTCCTAGTACAATTACGAGCAATGCAGGATAGTGTAGCTACCTATGAAATCGAGAAAGAAGAGTTTCAGGCAAAGCTTCAAGAGGAAAAGAGCGTTGGCGAAGCCCAGCTACAGAAGGAATAAGAGCATCTGCTCGCAAAATAAGCTATGGTCAAAGAAGTAGTAAGAAAAACATGTCGCTCTGTGCCAGGCTTGGTACAGGAGGAGAAGGAGCCTATCAAATCTCAAGTAGTGAAGCTCGCAGACACCCTCTAATAGTTTCAGGATAGGATAGATGAATTGGAGGCCCAAACAGTATCGAGCACCTTGCAGGAGGTGTGTGACTAGAGGGAGGAATCCACCAGAAATACACTAGCAAGTATAAAATCCCTCGCCTCAGTATGTAAAAAGCTGAGTGAAAGGAGTGCCCATACATATGAACACCTCACGGAGGATCTAGAGTTAAAGAAACTATCAACTCAATTACAAGAGGCGCATCAACACGCATTTTCATTGCAGGCATAGATGAAGTTTCTCACAGTAGTAGAAAGGATGAAGAAATCCTAGAAGCAACGCACAATACAAAAACAGATCACTGCCCTCTAGGGTAAGGTGATGGAAGTAACACATAAGTTACAACATGTGCAAGACGAAGCTTGCAAGGTGTTCGAGGAGATCGATAGCCAGGGCTCATAGCTAGATCAAGTAGTTGTAGCAGTAGAACAATGCCTGGAAGGGCCTATTACGAAGCATATAGTCCAGGAGTTCACTGAGAAGGAGGCTTAGGTGAGGCAACAAGTTGAGGCAGCTCGAGGATTTTGAAGCAGCATTGTCCAGACTCGAGTGACTAGGGACGAGTCACATGTGAGTGTTGGGGGCATGTTGGCCCTCGACCAAGCTTTGGTTAGTTTTGGATGACTTTTGGAATTCGACATGATGGTCGAAGAAGGAGCGCCCATGTGGCACTGAGATCATGGATATCACTTATTGTGTGGGCTATGTGGACCCAGTAAGGGGTCCTCTAGGGTTTTGTAACGGGTTTATGGGGTGTTGGCCTATGGGTTCTCCCCATGTTTTGGCCCTATTGTAAGATTTTGTAAAGTATAAATAAAGAGGAATGTATTGTAGTTCAAGTAGTTCTGTGTGAAACAATAGCTCTGTGTGTAGAAGTGTATGTGGTCGAGGGTTTGTGCTCGACTGTGATTTTGTAGCAAGTGCTAAGTGTTGTGATAGGGATTGTGTCTCTGTGCATTTGACCTATTTTTGGAAGGAAAATAAGGAGGATCTAGTGCTTAGTGCACAAATCTCCTGTCTTGTGCGAAGTTCGACTCTATGGCTTAGTGCACAAGAGTGTCTGGATGTAATATTTTGGCGAATAATAAAGAGGCGAAGCGGTTTGTGGACGTAGCCCCACCCTGGGGTGAACCATGTATATCTGGTGTCTCATGGTTTGCTTTGTGTTGTGTTATTTCTGTTATGAATTTGCTCAGTGCTTTGATTATGATGTGTAATGAATAGATATGTTGTTGCTTAAATACTTTGCTTATGTTAAAGGGTAAATGAATGCTAGATCTAATCGTGGTTCTAAGTGCTCATGGTATATAATCATTTGTTATTACTACGTCGATCTGTCTTTGATTATGATTTGCGGTGTTAATAGGGTTAATAAACTAATGCATGACACTTCCTAAGCGTTAACATAATATTCTGCGAAGTACTCTTATCATAGATTCGTGTCCCAACTTGGCTATAGACACCTACGTCCTGTAACCTCGCCTGCTTCTACCTTGGGTGAGACTTCACCTGCTTCGCTGGTGTTGCTGAAAGAGCCGGTAGTCGGGGTTTTGTTGGTGCACTGTTAAGCATTGAACCCTGGGTCTGCCCCTGTGCCAACATGAAGAACTCAAGGAAATCAAGGGATTAAAGGAAAGAAATCTGACATGGAAATAGTTTGAGAAATACTTTGAGAAGTCTCACCTATCGGAAAAATATTACGATGATAAAATCAAGGAATTCCATGATCTTAAGTTGGGACAACTTACTATGGATGAATATGCCAAAGGGTTTATGGAGTTGTTTAGGTATGTCCCTTACCTCGAGGATAAGAAGGTGAGAGTACATTTTTTTCTCAGTGGATTGTCATAGTCCTACCAAGATAGAATTGAGTTTGATAGACCCAAGACTTTTGAGGACACTATTAGAAAGGCCAAGTGTTGTTATGATGATTCTAAGCATAAGAAAGAGCCTTCAAAGGACTGGAAAAAGAAGGAAAAGAGTGGATTCAAAGCCTTTCCATATAACAATCCCATGAAAGGTGCACAATTGGGTCAACCAAGTAGAAGTGTGCATCGATAGAAATTTCCATCTCATAGTAGAAATAAGACAACAAAGCAAGCAAGAGAAAGAGTAGATGAACCTAAGAAATGACATTTACAATGACGGGGATGTGGAGAGCCATATCTGTTGAGGGATTTTCCCCATAAGCAACATGATAATAGGAGGGCTTATAATGTGCAAGAGGAAGCTACAATCAATGACATAGCCAAAAGCGTGCCTAGAATATATGCAGTTGTAGAGAAATGACAAGCATACCACCAAGCCTTTGTTGTGGTGGAATTGGAAGGTATTATTTCCAACCAATCACCTTTCTCTATTTTAATTGACCTAGGTTCTAATATCAATTATATTTCACCTTGAGTTGTTGAGGCATGTTCATTGTAGATAAAGAAACATGCAAAATCATGGTTAGTCCAATTAACTCATGGAACAAAGAGGAAAGAAACTGAGTTGATTGAAGCATGTTCGATTGAAATGAATGGATTGCAAACTCATGAAGCCTTGAATATATTACCCCTAGGTTCATTTGATGTACTATTGGGAATGGATTGGATCATTTCCTGCAAGGCCAGGTTAAATTGTTATGAGAAGGTTTTGAAATGTGAAGACGAGGAAAGCAATGGAAGGAATTTGCAAGGCATTAGGAAGCCAATTTCAATAAGGAAAATATCAACATTGCAACTCAATAAGTTCAACAGAAAAGGGTGTTCCTTGTATGCGGTGCAAGTGTTTAACTCATCAAAGATCAAATGGATGAAGGTTGAATATCACCTAGTGCTATGGGACTTCATAGATGTGTTTCTAGAAGAAGTGCTTCGATTACCTCCGAAAAGAGATCTCGATTTTCGAATAGATCTTGTTCCTGGAGCAGTGCCAACATCGAAAATACTTTACATGATAAGTACATGAGAGTTGGTGGAGCTAAATCTGCAACTAAAGGAAATGTTGGATAAAGGTTACATCAGGCCAAGCCATGTATCTCCATGTGGAGCAACCGCCCTGTTTGTAAAGAAAAGCGATGGCACCATGAGATTGTGTATAGACTATAGGCAGTTGAACAAGATGACCATCAAGAACAAGTACCCTTTACCTAACATAGATGATCTCGTTGATCAACTCATAGGAGCTGCAATATTATCGAAATTTGATTTAAGGTCGAGATATCACCAAGTTAGAATTGAGGATGAGGACATCCACTATAAAACCTTTAGAACAAGGTATGGACATTATGAATTTGTAGTGGATCCATTTGGGCTTAACAATGCACTAACCACATTCACGTGTCTGATGAATAGTGTTCTCAGTAAATATTTAGACAATTTTGTCTTAGTATACGTGGATGATATCTTGGTGTATTGCAAGAACAAGTAAGAACATGAATATCATCTTAGGATGGTACTACAGGTGTTGAGAAAGCACCAATTGTACACTAAGTTCAACAAGTGTGATTTCTTTCAAAAAGAAATCCAATATATAGGCCATGTGATCTCAAAAGAAGGAGTGGCAATGGATCTCGAAACTATTAAGGAAATCATGGATTGGCCTACCCCTAGAAATGTGACAAAAGTAAGATCCTTTATGGGATTGGCTCGGTATTATAGGATATTCATAAAAGGATTTTCCAAGATTGGTAATCCTATTACCTTATTACAAAGAAAAGGGAAGAAATTTGCATGGTCACCAGAGTGTGAAGATAACTTCTAGCAGTTTAAGCATCTATTAATTGATGACCCCATTCTGAAGATTGTGGACCCATAAAATGATTTCTTGGTCTCTATAGATGCTTGCAAGGAAGGACTCGGTGGATTTATCATGCAAGAAGGGGAAGTGATTTGTTATGAATAACGAAAGCTAAATGAGCATGAGAAAAAGTATGTTACCCATGATCTAGAATTAACAACTATCGTACATGCATTGAATATGTGGAGGCACTACTTGCTTGGGAGGAGATTTTTCCTCATGATAGACCATTGCGGTCTAAAGTGTTTTTTCGACTAGCCAAGGTTGAATGCTAGACATACTAGGTGGATGGAATTGAATAATGAGTTTGATTTTGAAATCAAACATATTAAAGGAAAATAAAATAAAGTGGAAGACACACTCAACCGAAGCATTAAGACAATACACTTAGCATCATCAAGTGTAGGAAAGTCTGACATTAAGCAGGGGATTAAAACCCTCTAGGGAGATGAGTTTTTCACTCAAGTAAAGGAAGGGATACAACGAGAACCCAAAGAAAATAAGTTTGAGGGATATCAGCTTGGGGATGATCATTTTTTGTTGTATAACAACATATTGTATGTGCCTAATTCATCATATCTGAGACATATGGTCATGGACGAGTTTCATAGAAGACCATATGTAGGTCACCCTGGCTACCATAAGATGGTGATGACAATGAGGCAATTGTATTACTAGCCTGGAATGAAATAGGACATTTCTAAATACATTGATAAATGTCTCAAGTGTCAATGGGTGAAATTTGAGCACATACATCTTGCAGGTCTATTGCAACCTTTACCTATTCCATAGTGGAAATGGGAAACAATTTCCATGGATTTCATTACTGGTTTAGCAAAGACAATCAAGCAACATGATGCAATCATGGTTGTGGTGGATAAGATAAGAAAAGAAACTCATTTTATTCATATCAAATCTACTTTCAAAGCCATAGATGTTGCTAACATTTTTATGAAGGAAATTGTCAGATTGCATGGTTTTCCCAAGACCATAATTTCGGATAGGGATGGTAATTTCACTTCAAGTTTTTGGAAAATCTTGTTCGTAGGCTTGGGAATGTAATTAGTGTTTAGCACAAGCTACCATCCTCAAATATATGGTTAGACCGAAAGGGTGAAAAAAATATTAGAGGATATGTTGAGGATGCATGTCATGCATCAACCCAGGCAATGGGAAGAGTATCTACCCATAATAGAGTTTGCCTACAACAATGGTTATCAGTAGTCATTGAGAATGAGCCTTTTTGAGGTTTTTTATGGTAGAAGGTGTAGAATTCAAATTAGTTGGGATAACCCAGTGGATAATATCACACTTGGACTAGAATTGTTGAAAGAGATGGAGCAAGCAATGGTCAAGATAAGGAGAAATTTGAATGTATCTCAGGATAGAAAAAATAGCTATGCAGATGGAAAGATAACTCACAAAGAATTCAAAGTAGGAGACCATGTGTATCTCAGAGTGAAACCCAAAATAAGTTCCATGAGAATGGGAATCTGTGCTAAGTTGGCACCTCGACATTGTGGACCATTTGAATTCCTAGAGAGAATATGACCATTATCATATAGACTTGCATTACCACCTACTGTTAGAGCTCATAATGTGTTCCATGTATATTTGGTTAAATAAATATGTACATGAACCTAATCATGTAATTGATTGGACTATGATATAGGTGTAACCAGAAGGATAATTCTAGCTTGAACCCCAATACATCCTGGACAAGAGAGAAAAAGTGCTCTGGAACCAGGCCATTGTGCATGTCAATATGCAATGGAAACAATTTGGAGCAGATTAGGCTACATGGGAGATGGAAGATGCCATGAAATCATAATACCCATTTTTTTTTTCTGTATAATTGTACATACATGGTGTTTTAAACACCAATGATAGTGTTCCTTTAAGGGGGAGGGGAATGTAACACCCTATTTTCCCCAAGACTGTAATTATGCTAATACTTCATATAAGTATATTTATGAAGTATGTAACTATGTTTTGATTTAATAAAAACACCAAAATCACTGACTGAGAGGGAACAACCTTGCAAGTACTGGCCATGATACACACGTGGGAAATTGATGAAGAAGGAATGGATGAAGTGGCATGGAGTAGGGAGCTGAGTTGTTTTTATGAAGAAAATATGAAGCTTTCTCAACAAGCTAATTTATGCTTGCTAAGCATAAAATCATACCCCAACGTACCCTATCTGAACAAGCCACGTGACTAGTTATGAAGGGTCGAGAAAGTGGTTGAGGCAGTTAATGGTTGTTGACAGATTGGTATTTTGGAGAAGCAAAGGTCCAATTGAATGACTGACAACATGAATTCATGGTTGACCCTGTTGGATTATT